>CM076570.1:1425737355-1425931021 GCA_034641835.2 Pinus albicaulis
AAGAAAAGAAATGTGGACAAAGCATGATGCTTTGGATGTAATGATCTTGGGCATTATAGATTGAGATTGTCCTAAATTTAGAAAGGACAAGAGGAAAAAGGAAGAAGCCCATATCTCAGATATAAGAGAAGAACCTGATGCAAAGAAATCTAAGAAAGAAGAAGCGAGGGATATCCACTATGATTGAGATCATCTTCTCCTTTAAATGATTTTTGTTGGTTGTAAAATAGTATGATAAGAAGCAGTGTATATTATAACATCACAATCGAAGCATGGCGGGAGCTCTCGATAAAAACAAGCTCCTGGAAAACCTCACTAATGGAAGGCAGTTATCAAGATCAAGGGTCATCATAAAAATTGGAGCTGATATTTTTCTAATGGAGTTCTCTATGAATTCACTGATTAGAAAGAAAGCATAATGGTTTCATCAGGAATTCCATGCTACAAAATTTTGGGATGTGATGACATATTGATGGAGCAAGCTAAGGGAATGAAGCTCTTCATTATAGTAAAACTGCTACAGGATGACTTAAATGATAAAAGTATGAGGTATGTATATATTTATATGCTGACACTGGATGTTGTGAAGTCATGTCATATGGTTGCAGGTAATTGTTGAGATTTTGTGTATTTGGGGTAGCATTAGTTGTGCTCTAGCTCCCAAATTTTGTGGAGAGACTAGAGTACAGTTGATCTACAAGACCCATAAATTGATTTGGAAATTTCATCTGGTTTAGGAGATATTAAATTAATTAATTATTTTAATGTATTTCCTAAGTTAAAACTTAGGGAACTTAAATTATTGAAGTGAATTTAATTAAACACGTGATGAAATTGTCTTAAGTCACACGGATCAAGCTTTCCTTTAATCTTAGCCATTGATTCAATATCTGATCATGGCCGTTGGTTTCCCAACGAGAAAAGTATAAAGGAAAGGCTTGGGGTCATTTGTAAACACACACAGAGGCAGAGCACTGAAGCTAAGCTGAGATTCTAGGGTAGGGTTTGCTAAGAATACTCAAAAGTGTTTCAGTTGCACAGAGGGGAATTTAGGCCAAGGGGATGATCTGATCTCGGGGTCTAGAATACACAAGATGCAGATATTAACTCAAGAGGACAGTGCAGAGAAGTAGGGAAGCTGCAGCAGCAAGGACAACGTGATTTTTAGCAGGAAACCCTCAGAGGGTTACGCAGAGACTCTAAGGGGCAGCGTAGGGTTTGTGTCACCCAGTCTGGGGTAGCACAGACCTTTTCGGAGCAACGCTGAGGGTCAGAGGGGCTTCAGAGGCAGACGCAAAGGCTTTCAGGGGCAGCGCTGGGGTTTCTAGGCCCTAATTTTGGCTAAGTTCTGTAAATCTTGTTTGAGGGTGTGAATCAGTCATTATTTTGGCCCTAGATCGGCCAGTGAGCTGTAGATCTATTATATCTCTATCGAGTTTTCCAGATTTGGAACCCAAGCTTGTTGTATTCAGAAAATTCTTAAGAATAAAACCCTCCAACAGCGAGAGACCGGTTTTCCCGCATTGGGTTTTTTCGGGGACTATTTGTCCATAAATAATTGTCACTTTGTCTATGTGTGCATGAACTTGTTCTAGATCTGGATTGGTGGAGATCTGTTATGTGTTTTGCTTCGATTTTAACTTGAATTTATTCAGTTAATAACTTGTCTAAGTAAGAGGAGCTTTACCAGATTAACAATAATAATTTCTGCTTGAAGTGTAAAGATTCAGAAATTTCCATATGGTATCAGAGCAATTGCAGATCTAGGAGGGTCACCAACAAGAATCTGAAGGTTCTAGCTGCAGGAAGCAATTGGAAAAGCAACAAAAATGCAGATCTGAAGAGACAACGCAATTTTGAGAGGCAGATTCACGTAGAGGGAAGGGTGACACTGTCTAACGCTATCTCCTAGCAAGCCCACGCAATTACTGTGCAGAGGCAGCTCAAAAACAATGCTGGATTGGTCTGAAGCCAGCCAGTGTGATGCAGATATGAATCTGTCTGATCTAGAAAAGACTGCAAAAAATTTGCAGAAATTCAGAAGGTGTTGGTGGGGTTAAATTTCTGAAGTTTTCAGATTTTTAGCCTTAGCACAAGTGACAAAGAGTAGGAGGAGATTAGCTTCTCAGAGAGTTTCTAGCCAAAGGAAACTTGGAGTTTGATCAGAGGATCAAAGAAGAAGTTGAATCATAGTTGATTTGGTAGATTTCCAAGGAGGGAAATCAATTGTCAGAGGGAGCAGAAGGTGCCTATTTCACCAAGGGCCTTAAATCCATTTCTCTAGCAAAGAGAAAAGGAAGTTCCGACACATTCTGAGCAGATGGCTCCTCATGGACTGCATGATTAGGATAGGCTGGATGGCCTCTCAAACTTTTTAGTTTGGAAGGCAAGGATCCAAATAGTCCTTGAGGCATACAATCTTAGAGACCATGCAGAGCAAACTTTGACAAATCCGAATCTCCTTCGGAAGCATAAGGAGGCTGCTGGGCATGCCAAGCGATTGATTATAGATGGAATCAAGGACCATATTGTACCACATTTAGCTGAGAAGAATACAACTAACGAGATGTGGAAGGCCTTGACCTCCCTTTATGAGGGAAAATCTGTCCAAAGAAAGATGCTGTTGGAGACTCAGATGAGGTCATTCATGATGACCAAGGGAGAAGACATGGAGCATTTTCTCTTCAGATTGCAGTCAATCAGAGATCAGCTGACTGCAATAGGTGCAAAGGTGGATGATGATGTGATAGTCAAGACTGCCCTCAATGCAGTCACATATAAGTGGGAAACCTTTGTCCAAAGTATCTTGAGCAGAGCGGACCTCCTAGATTGGAACAACTTGTGGTCAATTCTGCATCAAGAAGAACTCCGCAGATTCACCAAGAAGTAGCACAGCTCTGGATTCAGCAAAGTGAAGAAAGAATATGAGGAATATGCAGCCTTGGCATCAAAGAAGCAGCCAAAGAAGAAGAAGGATCTCTCAAAGATCAAGTGCCTCCAGTGTGGTGAAATGGGACATTTTGCCATCAATTGTCCTTAGAAGAAAAAGGACAAGGAAGCATCTTCTTCCAAAGCAGCTGTGGCAGATGATGGGTCAGGAGGTGATGCAGCCATGAGCGCTCATGAACCACAGAGGTGGGGTGACATGGATATGTAGAGGAGCTACATAAAAGTAAGGCGGGATCCTTGAGCAGCTCATCTCTTGGATCACAAGCGAGCTACGACAACCTTAAGACAGTAGCGGGATAAGTGGAGCAGTGGGTGCATAGATCATGATGCTTCAGCAGGCAGATCTCTCGAAGATTGGAAGGAGTAAATGAGAGCAAGGCAAAGAACAACGAGAAGCGTAGGGCAGCAGAGACGATGTGACTTCAAGAAATGGCAAAGCGTAGCCGCTACGTAGTACGTAGGCTATGAAGCAGCTGCGTAAAGCTCGTAGGACATCACGTTGTAAAGGAAGAACGTGATTGATTTCAAGACACAAGGGGTTGATGACTTCAAAGAGGCAGAGGGAGTCCGATTACGAGGCAGCAGAGTCAGAGCTGGCATGCTTCTTTAGATGCCAAAGACAAATCAGGCCTATGGAGCTTTAGTGATGAGGATGCGGTTCATCCTCGACTTGTCCTGGTCAAAAATCTAGCAAAGAGATCTGGCTTGTTTCAACAATTGAAGTTGGGCAAAGGCAAGAATCAAGGCAAACATATGAGCAACACAGATGCAACATATTGAGAGGGAACTGTAGTATAGAAGTTGTAGTGATAGTGGCAGAGTCATGGGCAGCAATACAGAATGGCAACAACAGTGCAAAGTTGAGTGGCAGCAGGCCAAGCTTCAGCAGCACAGAACCAGTGCCCAAAATCATGTAATGAATAAGTGTGATGTATTGCTAGAGCACACCCTTGATGCTAAGAGGGAGTGTTGAGATTTTGTGTATTTGGGGTAGCATCAGTTGTGCTCTAGCTTCCAAATTTTGTGGAGGGACTAGAGTACACTTGATCTACAAGACCCAGAAATTGATTTGGGAAATTTCATCTGGTTTAGGAGATATTAAATTAATTAATTATTTTAATGTATTTCCTAAGTTAAAACCTAGGGAACTTAAATAATTAAAGTAAATTTAATTAAACATGTGATGAAATTGTCTTAAGTCACACAAATCAAGCTTTCTTTTAATCTTAGCCATTGATTCAAGATCTGATCATGGCCGTTGGTTTCCCAACGAGAAAAGTATAAAGGAAAGGCTTAGGGTCATTTGTAAACACACACAGAGGCAGAGCACTAAAGCTAAGCTGAGATTCTAGGGTAGGGTTTGCTAAGAATACTCATAAGTGTTTCAGCTGTAGAGAGGGGAATTTAGACCAAGGTGATGATTTGATCCCAGGGTCTAGAATACACAAGAGGCAGAGATCAACTCAAGAGGACAACGCAGAGAAGCAAGGAAGCTGCAACATGCAAGGACAGCGCAGTCCCTCCAAGGACAACGTGATTTTCAGCAGGAAACCCTCAGAGGGTTACACAGAGACCCTAAGGGGTAGCGTAGGGCCTGCATCACCCAGTCTGGGGTAATGCAGACCTTTCCGGAGCAACATTGAGGGTTAGAGCGGCTTCAGAGGTTGACGTAGAGGCTTTCAGGGGCAGCGCTGGGGTTTCTAGGCCCTAATTTTGTCTGAGTTCTATAAATCCCTTTTGAGGGTGTGGATTAGTCATTCTTTTGGCCCTAGATCAGCTAGTGAGTTATAGATCTGTTATATCTCTCTCGTGTTTTCCAGATCTGGAACCTAGGCTTGTTGTATTCAGAAAATTCATAATAATAAAACCCTCTAGTAGCCAGAGACCAGTTTTCCCGCATTGGGTTTTTTCGGTGACTATTTGTCAAGAAATAACTGTGTCACTTTGTCTATGTGTGCATGAACTTGTTCTAGATCTGGATTGGTGGAGATCTGTTATGTGTTTTGCTTCGATTTTAACTTGAATTTATTTAGTTAATAACTTGTCTAAGTAGGAGGAACATTACCAGATTAACAGTGATAATTTCTGCATAAAGTGTAAAGATTCAAAAATTTCCACAGTAATAGACTTCCATATTTAGAAGTATGATCTATGAAGGAGGATCTCTCGGTGCACTGACAGATGAAATCAACATAATATATCCTCATGGAATATGAGGTGGTTGTATATGAACGAGAAATTGGAAAATTTGTAAGTTCTTTGGAATGAAGAATGTGCAGAAAGGAAGAGATTATGGAATGCAACCATTTCAAGAGGTAGCTATCATCCAGAAGCCAAGAAGATGTGACTAGGAGATCTCCTGGGAGGACATGTAGACTTTGACAGAAGTTTGGTAAAGAAGAAGACCCTTGACAAAACATATCATTAGGAGATGTGTTAATCTGAATAAAGGATGCTGATGCCTACAGGAAGATGTCATGGTGAAAGATCATCACTGAGGTAACTTTTGTTTTAAAAGCTCATATGTATATGTTTATCTGAATGAATTTGTGCAGGGCTGCTAATCATGAGAAAGGATGTATGATCCTTGGAGATGATTCAAAAGAAAGCAACATGGCATATAAGGTGGACCAGATAAGAAAGACAGATGAATCACTTTCTAGTAGATGACATGACTCATGAATGAAATTGATGGATGATCTGTGTCCTATGGAGCTAAAGTTGAAGATTCCTCAAAGATCGAAATCCATGACATCGACAGGAGGAATTCTTCATGAGTAGCTAGATTGCTGTTGCAGGACTCTGGTTGAGAGGGAGCCCGGTGTTCAGTTTCTTACTTGGAAGAAACTTGAAGTATGTCCTTCCTGAGTTGAGAGGGAGTGACATATATGATTCTCTAATAAATGTGTGACCAGGACTAACAACTGTAAGTCTTTGTGAAGGCCATGTGGAGAGAATGGATAGACACATCATTCTCGTCTTCACCTCGAAGAAAGAATGGAGGATTGGGTAATCATCTGGCATTCGATACTCTTTGAGAATGAGATAGGGCATTCAAGATAAGAGTAGTCGAGGACCGATATTATTTGAGGGTTGGCTATCCAATAGAAGAATAGTCCAAGAAGGTCATACTCTAGGAACACCTGGGTGGAGTATGTACCTTGGAGAGACAATGACTGTGTTTATAAGTCATGTGTCTCGCCAGCATTGTAGCCCATTGTCTCGTTGAGAGATGGGGCTGTTAGTCAGGGCCTTGCACTAGGACAATGCTGGTTAATATGATGCTATACAAATTGGATTACCAATTCGATTCTTCTTATGAGATTCTTCAGTTTGAAAGTGACCATGTACCTATATGAATACCTCCCTAGTTAAGAGGGAGTGTTGAAAAGTGTAACTAGGATTGGTCTTCATATTGACTATGTAATTATGAAAAGTAGAAGACAAAGATAATAAAATGTATTTTGTAATTTCTTCATGGGTTTCATGAGCAAGAGTTTATTATAAGTTAATAGACTTCTTCTTGATGTCTATCTAGGGTTTTGTCTTCTAGGGATAAATGTAATTAAGTGTTATATATATATGAAAGATCTAGTCTCATGAAATGCTCCAAGACCTTGTCCTAGAAACTATGGAAGAATGGTTCTATCAGCCCTCACTCAAACGCTGAAAGATAAGATTGAATGATGTATTAGAAGTTGACCTCATAACAGTCATGTCGGCTCCCAAATAGTCACACCGGTTCACCAAGTCAGGTCGGCTTATATACAGGGGCAAACAACTATATATACCCCTGTAGCCTTCGCAGAAAAACAAAGAATTTCGGTCATCTCTGCAACTAAAGTGCGAGCTATCTTTGAAGTTAAGTGCGGATGCATGAAGGGTTTCAGTGCGGATTTAAGTGCAGATGCATGAAGTGTGTCAGTGTGGATTTAAGTGCAGATGCATGAAGGATTTCAGTGCGGACTATACTGAAGAAATTACAGCAAGAAAGGGTCAGATTAGGGACAACGTTTATATATTAAAGTGCGAGTTAGTTTCTATGTTGAAGTGCGGATCTATTCCAGTGCAACCACAGTGTTGAAGTGCGGATCTATCAAGTGCATGAGTATGAGCATGATATCATCTTGAAGTATGTATCTGCCCAAAGATAGTTTGCAGACTACTATAAAGTGAAGTTGTTGGGACAATGGTCTGTAAAGAAGAAGCAGTCGTAAAGTGAAAGAAAGGAGGAAAGTAAATCTGAGATTTACTTTCCTAACTACAACCTATATATATCTCAAGCGACTGAAGATTCAAAGGAAGTACTGGTGCAGAACAATGCAACTTGGTGAAGAGAAGAAGGATTAGCGTTGAAGGACATTAAAGACGTAAGGATAGGGTCTTGGATGCATAAATATTTCAAGGGTCTAATTCTGGGTCATGGTACTTGTCATCTGAAATCTATAAGAATAATTTCTCGTGGGTTTTCCTCTCCAAGAGGGAGAGGTTTTGCCCTGGCTCTTGGAGCCTAATTCTTGTGTCTCGTGTCTTTTGATAATTAACTTGGTGAAAGATTTAATAAGCTAACGAAGGGAAGACATAAGAAACTCAAGAAACCTCACAAGTAATTATCAAGAAGAGAATTTGAATTAATCTCCAACCCTCCAAATTTTCAACAACTTGCATATGTTGGAAATTTGGGGAAGTATAAGGACATGTATGATAAGATAGAAATCCCCTCTCCTTGAACGATCAACTCAAAGATATGAAGATGAATAAAGGAGAGTCTATGCAATCCTACATTATGAGAATATCTCATCTTAGAGATCAATTGCAAAGAGTTGGGGAAACTATGCCGGACAAGGAATTGGTGATTGTAATTCTTAGAGGTCTCCCTTCCATTTGGGAAACCTTCATTATTGCTATAAGCAACAACAATACCTTCCCGTCTTTTGATGAGATTGTTGGAAAATTCACTCAAGAAGAATCAAGGATGATATCAAGAGGCAGGATTCAAAAGCATGAAGAAGGAGAGCCCGTTGCATTCATCATTCAAAACAAGAAGAAAGGAAAAGGAGGTCCATCAAATTCAAGAAAGCCTCCTCAAAATTCAAAGAGAAGGAATCATAGAGAATCATCACACATTGAATGCTACAATTGTCACAAGACATGTCATTATGCTTGATATTTCCCCGAGAATAATAAAGGTCCACGCTACAACACTAGAAGCAACAATAACAAGTTTGATGATCAAAGAAGAAGAGATGACCAGAGGAATGATCGCAATAGATGAGATGAAAGAAGAAGAAGAGATGCTCCAAGTGATCATGAAGAAGATCATCGTCCTCAAAAGAAGTCAAGATACTCTAGGTATGAAAGTAATGTTGGCAATCAATTTGAATATATTCTTATTTCTGTTCTCACTAGTTCTACTCCCCCAGATTCGCGGGATAGTTGGTTGGTTGATAGTGGGGCCACTTGTCGTTTGAAAATTATTCTTGGAGACAACTCCACTCATCCCGTTAAAGGCTTTGGGTCCGTCAAATTTTATTTGAATTCTGGGGAATCTGTTTTGCACCATGATGTGATGTATGTGTCGAGATTGAAGAAGAATTGGGTATCAATATCTGATTTGGAAGAAAAAGGGATGAGGGTTGCCTTCATCAAGGGAAAGGTTTTTACTTGGCCTATTGGATCCCCTATGAGAGATATATTTATAGTGGGATCAAGATTTGAAGGACTCTATAGAGTCACTGGTAGACCTCTTCTAGCATTGGTCCATGATACTAATCATCTAAGCGAGCTATGGAACCAGAGATTGGTCCATCTACATTATGATGTAGGAGGGGGTTGGGGGTGCAAGGGGAAAGAAAATAGGTAGCAACAAGGCTAGGGATATCTAGAGATTTGATTATCTAAACAAGGGAGAAAATATGTAACCGGAAAAAGAGTGAGGTGGGGGGGAATGCAAACAAAAGATGAAAATGAAGGATGATTCAAGAAGAGAAATGGAAGGATGAGAAAACCAAGGTGGTGGGGTGGGAAGGGAAACATCTTAATGAGCGAGCTGATGGATAACCGACTTCTAGGATTGGATGAGCTTATAGCCATCTTCCCTATTGAAGTTGTTGGGGGTGTTTCTTCATCTCAAGAGCTTCTCTTATGATTTGATAGTTATTAAAAAGGATAGAGGCTAGGATTTTAGATTGATCAAAGCAAATGAGTTGTTTGGAATTAAAAGAGTGCTCAACTGTGGCTGACTTTGATAGCCAGAGACGGTTGATATCAACTGTATGATCTTTGAGGTAGGCTTTGAAGGGACAGCCTCTGTGGCCAATGTAAGTCTTCCCACAAGAACAGGGAATTTGGTAAACCCATGAATTTAGCATGGGGTCAGACTTATCTTTGGCTGACCAAATATTTGCTTAAGAGTTTTATGGGATTTGAAAACAATTATTATGTTTCTTTTTGATAGGATCTTGGTGATGAGATTGGTGGTCCCTTTTATGTAGGGGAGAGAGACTTGGCCTTGAGGAGGAGAGTGTTTGCACTTGGGATTAGAGGCTG
Source organism: Pinus albicaulis (assembly GCA_034641835.2). Classification (NCBI taxonomy): domain Eukaryota; kingdom Viridiplantae; phylum Streptophyta; class Pinopsida; order Pinales; family Pinaceae; genus Pinus; species Pinus albicaulis. The sequence continues at coordinate 1,425,746,854 of CM076570.1, forward strand.
CTTGAAACACTTTATTGATCTGAGATGAGGTGTAACCATTGGATTTGAAAGCTTGGAACAGGTGGGCTTTCTCGGAGAGAAGAAATTGGGGAGCAGAGATTTTGATGGCTCGGGAGATAAGAGTTTTAAGAACAACTGACTCTTGGATTGGAATTTTAATAGGTAAATAAGAGAAACAATGGAAGCAAAAACAACCAATCTCAAACACATGCACACAAATAAATTCTGCCCTTCAAATCTGTTGTTTCATTAACAAATTATCTTCATCATACAAGGGATTTCCCAACTGGGGAAATTTGCCCACTGAGAAAAATTACAAACAACAAAACCTGGAATATTTCTAGCTGATAAAACCCTCTAAACCTATCCTTTGGTTTTGCTGGCTGTTGGATTATTCTCCCTTGCTACCCCTTGTTCTCTTTCTTTGGACTTTGCACACTTGGTTGAATGTCCTCCATCCAATCACTAAGATGATAAGATCTCACTATCTCTCTGTCATGTGTTTACTTGATGTGTCTACTCCCTTAGCCTAACATTTCTTTTATAAGTTCGAGTTATTGACTGAATCCACAACCCTAATCCTCTAAGTGATTGACGGTTGAGATTAGATCTCAACTTCACGTGAGATTAGTGGTTGAGATTCATCTAATTCATCAATGGAAATAGCCTTTGCATTTCACTAGATTAACTCACTTTTTCTGATAATAGGAAATTACTTTAAAAATTCCTTTAATTTAAGTAATTTGCTAAGGTTAAAAGTCCTTTGGATGACTTTCACATGTTTAGACACTTAAATCTCAGTGGAAGAACCTGTCCAATGCTACTACTATCATCAACATTGAAAACTGTTAAGTCTACTGAATTTGAATGGGATCTAAAATTCTCTTTCTCATATGAAATCCAACGAGGTTGGAACCACTCTCAAACATCCCAAACAAATAATGGAAATGTTAAAAATTTAAGTAAAATGAGGAATTTGATTTTCATCCTTTTACTTTAAAAATTTAATATTATCATTAATTACTAGCCTACTAGGTTGAGTGAAATGGAGGGGGGTGAGTGTCTTTATATAGCATTAGTAGGGCCCTAGGGTTAGATATTATGCTTGCAAATAACCTAATTTATTGCTTTTTTTCCCAAATTAGGTTTTCCTGATCTCTAGCTGCACCATATGGCACTGTATGGAACTGGCTGATTCGGTACCAAAATGCCCTAAAACGGTCTGGAGCACCGATTTGGACCAGTTTTGTCTCCAAACCAATTGGATCGGCTGATTCCACTGGTTCTGGATCGGTTTCAATAACACTGATTGAAATCACCTAGGAAGATGACATCACCAATAGCTAGAGTATTGAATGATGCCATCATACAAATAAGGGGAAGGATCCCCAACTAAATGACTGTGAATGACAAAGTGAGAAGATGCTTGGGGGATTTAACAAACTGCAATGTAGATGTCTCTTTGTCTCCCCTATTCTACCATAATGTGCCAAAACGAGTGGAAAATGAGCCTGCCCAAGTTTGCGGATGCCACATGCTTAAAGAAGTTATAACTCCTGAACATAGACACTTCCAAGACTCTTGAAAATAAACGACAATATCTCATTTGTACCATGCTTTATAAAAATGATAACCTCTTGGTTTGTTTCGCTTAAATCATTTTGTTTTTTGGAAAGTCTACCATGGTTTCCTGATGCTTGATTAGGACACGTCTTCCTCATATGACCCACCCAAGTGAGCTGAATTCCTTACTTTTCTCTTGACAATCAAAAGCTGTGACTCATAAGCATGCACAAGTTGAACTATGCTCTGAGATTTGTCACATGCTCAATTTTCAACCTTCCCTGTTCCGTTTAGAACTTGAACGGATTCTAGTGATATTTGGAACTTTAGATGGTTATTCCTGTCATGTTAGTCTCTTGCAATATCTCATGATAAGATAAGATAAAGATGATATAAGATAAATTTATTAAAATTTGAATTTGTGCATAGATGTCTATTATTGTAATATTCAACACATGTTGATCTGTTAAGTGATTATCTGCCTCAGGTTCATTTACGCAGGGATCATAATGGTCAGATAGATCCCAGAGGAGAAGTCTGGGGAGTTCCATATCGCTGGGGTAGTATGGTGGTGGCGTACAGAAAAGATAAATTTGCAAAGTATAAAATACCTGCGATTGAGGTCAGTGGTTCAATATGACATGCTCAATTCTATTTAGCAGCAATAAGAATAGTTCCTGATTTTTATTCATTATCAAGTGTTTTGATTGCTTTATTTGCATCTATTATTATGTGAAGGAGTTGCTATACTGCAAAGGTTTTTATCCCCTCGTCTATACTTGAGAACCTCATGGAAGTTGTGATTCATTTTAATTTTATGTAAAAATGTAGGTCTAGAACTCTCTTTCTAACCATACTGTTTTCTTTTCTGGAGTGCATTATGTTTTTTTAATATTCCCAAAGAAAAATGTTGCTGAAGCAATTTAGAAGCTGTCACTGTTGAGGTGGTCTGAGCGGTGCTACATTTGAAATTTTGAGGTTTTGATCACGCATTTAGAAATTCTTGCAGGACTGGGAGGATTTATGGAGGCCAGAGCTTAGAGGTAAAATTTCAATGGTTGATTCTCCCAGGGAGATAGTAGGTGCAGTATTAAAATATATGGGAGCATCTTATAATGCAAAAAATTTTGAGTATGATGTTCCTGGTGGGAGGAATGCAGTGAAGGAACATTTTCTTATGCTACAGAGGCAGGTAACATTATCTGCTAAGTTCCACTGTTGACAAATTTACAGGTCCAGTATTTGAGTTCTAAGGTTTGCTATATTTCATAATCTATAATGCCTAAGAAAGATCGAGCTCAAGACCCTATGTGCATGCTACATTTTGCAATATATCTTTGTAACACAGAAAGTTGTTGAAGAAGTTTCTTTAACATTCATTTTGTAGGTTCGATTATTTGATAGTGTACACTATCTAAAGGCTTTTGGATCTGGAGATGTTTGGGTTGCAGTAGGATGGACAAGTGATGTGATTCCAGCAGCTAAACGCATGTCTAATGTTGCCGTTGTTGTCCCAAAGTCTGGTACCAGCTTATGGGCAGATCTTTGGGTACCTCACTATAACTTTTTCCTTTTTCATTTCTGCATACAATTTTTTCCTTTTACCACAGAAGAAATCTGGGGCTGGGCTTCTTGTCACATTCGGGGATAATCTGACTGTTATGGACAATTGTTGTTTGCCTTATTCTCTGGTTTGTTTTATTGGGTTACCGAAGGATCACTAATCACATCTGTGGTATTCTTTGGCAACTGATTATTATTGTGAATATATAAGAGATATATAGGCATCATTCAGTTTCTGGCCAATGTTGATCATTCATTAACTTCCTAAACTTTGTTTGTTCTTTGGTTGATATCTTTAACTCATTCACTACAATTTTGCTGGTCCTTTGCAGCAGTAGGGTAAAAACTAAGCAAATAGTAGCAACTGAGGAAAACCTCTCTAATGTAGCAAGTTTTGATCCTTTGAGGGAAAATGCCAAGTATATTAACCTACAATTAATCATACTGAACACTAAACATCCTTCTAATATAAAAGGAAACAGATGAAATGATCACAAGGAGATTGCAATAACGAGTAGATCGGATGGACCAGATGGTTGGTTTCCCCTGCAAGTTAGCTGCTGAGGTTGGCAGGAATTTTACTTCAAGCACTGGGTAGAAACTTTACCATAAGATTAGAATTTTTCGAAGGAAGATATTTTGTTCAATAGTGATGCCTTGAGCAAGAATTATTACAAGTCTATGAATCATTTACCATTAGGACTTCGATTATTATCTCATAATTACAATTATTCTCAGGTTGTTTCTATTATTTTCTCGTAATTAGAATTATTCTCAAGTTGCTTCTAATAAAAGTCAATGTAAAGAAAAAATGATTCCGCCACGACATGGCAGCTTCTAGGGTATGTTTTCCTTTCTCTAAGTTGACAGAAATCTCTGCAATTACATGGATATCATGACAACTTAATTTGACGACACTGTTTGATATATCGAATAAAAATATCTTCTTGTTTGGATCAATGTTGCGAACATCGGCATCGGGATAAAATCGGCAAGGGTCTAGAAAACCATAAAATCATAAAAATCGGCAAAATATCAGTAAAAATTGACAAACATCGGCAAAATTAAGATACCATAAAAATATCTTTAAAAATTGACAAACATCAGCTAGGCCAAAAAATTGTGATTTCGAGATAAAATCAGGATGTTATCGAGATGTTTGCAACATTGGTTTGGATAGGTTTTGTGTGGTTTAGTCTTATTAAATGCAAATTATATATTTGGAACATTTGAGGCTATTGCATGAATACAACCTCTAAAAATTCAGTGGTTTTTTCATGGTAGAAATACTTCTGTTCCTTGAATCAATTCCTTGCATAATCTGAAGTCATACAGGTTTAGTTTATGACTCCGTGAACTGTTTCCTTTGGGTTTGACTTCTTAATTATGCAGGTTGAGATAAGGATATATTATAGTTTCATTCAGATGCTTCATTGTACTTGACATGGCCTTCTTGTGATGGTTGTTGACAGTCAATTCCAGCTACTTCCAGTATTCCAAGTGATAGAGTTGGAGGACGCGTACGGGGTCCATCTCCACTCATCCATCAGTGGTTTGATTTCTGTTTGCAGCCTGCAAGGGCTACACCCTTTGAGCAAGATGTCTTTCCTGGGGCTTCCCCATTGTTCCTACCAGATAGCATGCTTGACAATACAGACAAGAATGTCTCTATACAGGGAAAATCCACAAATGCATTTGAAACTACACCAGTGAGGAAAGGGGCCCCACAGTTCGATACAAATCTTGTTGCAGGCATGCCGCCTGCCAACATCCTACAGAAGAGTGAGTTTTTAGAGCCCCTTTCAGACGAGACATTGCTGGAATACAAATGGTTATTGAATGAAATGGAGGAAGGACAAGGCTGGCCAAGTACTCTTTGGCAGTATTTAAAGGGAATACGAGAAACATTTAAAATTGCTCCTATTAGAGGGGTTAGATAAAAAGACTGCAAATATAAACCCGCTGTTAAGACCATTGATATCTAGCAGGAACAGTATAATGTATAGAATCTTTTCCTTTGATGAAAAAGTTGCAATTAAGCATTTACCTGATAGTCATTATTATTCAGCTATTGTTTTGGTTTGAAAAGGTTCATCCATACGTACTTGTTTGAACGTTCAAACAGCTGGGATCTTGAGCCAGACACATGTTCTGAATTTCTTTGTTACATTTGCACATTTTAGTTTTCTCACTAGGTCAAGCTCGTGGTGTTAGTACGTGTAGTTATTTCCAATGATTTGCAATTACAATCTTAACAATTATCCTGAGTGCTTCAAAATGCACCAGAGGAATAAATTAGCTGCGAATGAAAATATATTTGGCATTTTCAGAATATATTCATATTTGTGCAAGGGAGAATGCACAATCCTTTGCTTGGCTGATTACATCCTCTTTTTTATGTTATTTACATCAATACAATGCCATTATATTGATGAAAAATTAGCTAAACTGGGGAAGGGGGGGAAATCAATTTAGTACATTCATGGACATTAAATTTTGATTATTTTTCAATGGTTAACTAAACTATTAAGTAAACAGCATACACTTTATGAACAACAGATTTAATATATAACCAACATTTAACACGTAAATCACAACATAATAACTTTCATGACAACATAAAATCAACACATAAAATCATCACATGTGAACACCATATATAAGTGGAAACCCACAAAGGGAGAAAACCACAGACTTTGTTATTCTTGTGATGCAAAGACAAGCTCTTACTCTTATTATATCTGATTTTCCGTAGGCTCCAACCTGCAGGAGGCTGCTACTTCAATTTCTTCTGCACGCTTCAACTTGTAAGAAAGCTCTAACTCCCATCAATTTTCTGTAGGCTACAACCCACAGGAGGCTCCTACCTCAACATGTTCCAACCTGTTATTTATCAAACTACAACTTGAAAGGAGACTACAATCCCTTGATACATACAAGTAACAACACGCTGGTTTCCCTGTTATATACCTCTGCATACCTCCATTTTTGTCTCTGCTTCTACTCAAATATGCTTCACATCAGCTCTATATATGTCCGAGGTAACTAATGAACAACGCCTCGATCAACTCTCACATTCTCTAACTCTCTAACATATAGCCTTCCAACCTCACACATTTTTATAAACAAACTTTTATGGCCGTTGGTATTCCAAACACGAATATGAAGTGAAAAGACTCGTCTCTTTGCATTCCACTCATTCATTTCACACCTTTTGAGATTTTGAATATTAAAATAAAAGAAATGCTTCACCAAATATTATTTTCAACTACCTGTAATAATTAAATCAAGAAGCATAGCAACCATAGTCTTTGCAACATATATTAACAATACATCAACAACTATAACACATCACCACATCACAACATCACAAGCATAACAACATTCTTGATGCCTTATACCTTTTGCGTTGCATCAGAACAATCTCTGCAACATTCTGTCATCAATAATCAACAAACATATGTAACCAACAAGGATGTGTGACATAAGAACTCAAAGACAACCATTTCATCAACGACACCCTTCTCCATCCTACTTCGCTGCTCATTTTCCATAGCAATATGTGCAACACCATCAACATGCAATAAAAACATATGAAAGCGCACTCTAATGAGCTATTCTCCTTCACTTCCAAAGCATAACACTACTTGCATCAACATAAACATGGAATCAACAATACCTGCTCAACTGTGCATACATTGCACATTCATTGTGCCATCATACTTTTTTGCTTCTTTACCTTGTTGTCAACAAGCAACATATCTCTGTCAACATCACTTTCTCACACACATTTGGTGACCACACTTCTTGCTGCTCCTTTGCCATAACAAACCAACACAACAACAACATAACAACTTCTGCTAAGCAAGCATAACAACAAGCATCATAAACATACAACACAACATTAACAACACCTACAATGTACAATCAGCCTTAAAACACTATGTACACACAATGTATAAATCAGCATCATATATGCAAGCAAAACATCCAATTTTCAATGCCATATCTTTGTTCTCTTTTTCGGGCTCCTTTGCTGTTTCTTTGCCATCAACTTCATCTATGATTAACATATCAAACATACCGAGTCATCAAGCATATCAAACATACCTTGCTGCTCCTGCTATTTCTTTGCCATCAATGACAACAATGCCAACGCATAGTAGTTTAGTTTTGTTTAATGCTCCCCTCTTGAATTTCTTGGTGGTTGTCAAACATTCCACCCTAGATGCTCTACCTTTGTAGTTTTTAAACATAATTAAATTCTCTACCAAATCCACATGCCCTTGTCAAGATGGATATTTTCTTGGATAATACAAGAACGTCTAAGAGAGCTGATTTTGTTGTTGTTGTTGTTGGATAAACATGTTAATGAGATATACACATGAGAACTTATGATAATGTCTAAACGCCTGCAACATGTGCATGTCTTAGTTGAAAGAAAATATGTTAATGTCCACATATGCCCCAAAACTGGTGTTGAGAAATCTAGGGCAACGATATTAGGTGATTTCTCTTCTATTAGTAATTGCTTTTGAGTGCATTTTACTTCTTTAGATTATGATCTTCTTTTACTTAGGTTATTAGTGTTCTTCGTCATCAAACAGTTACCAATGCATAAACCATAAAGAGACAAGAGACATAATATAGGCTATCATCCAGGGCCAAAATATCTCTCTTTGAGAGGAAAACCCGAACAAATTCTTCTTCTTATAGAGATTCTAATTGACGAATACTAAGACCAATAGCAAGACCCTTGACACAACAACCTCTCTAAGATCAAGCCACAAAACGCTCCTTCACTGCTTCTCCTTCTTAACCAAGTCAACACTAGTCAAATTGATTTCTAGCACTTCTAATTTCAGCTATTCTGAATTTCTGCTTTCCTCCACAGACCTGCAACTTTTAGCCTGACTGTACTCTTGCAAAACACACGTGTGAGCTTTTTTAGAGTGGTTTGGAAATGCCTTTATTCTTCGCTTTATGAGGAGTTTTATCCTTGTGGCCTCGACTAGTAGGTATGCTGATCTAGAGATCTTATGCTTGGCTTCTTTGCCGACTGATGTAAATCCTATTGCAGTACCCTATCACTTGTCACACGTGCAAGAAAAAATGACCAAGAACGATGCCAAAACAATTCAAATTCTTCTCCTTCTTGATGCGCTGGATAAGAGGCTTCTATATCTCACTTTCTCACACTTCCTTCTTGTTTTGGACCTTACCCGAATTGCAGACCAAATCCTTGCTCTGAAATGAGGTCGAGCTGCCTATTTATAATGGTTTGCCAGTGATAATAAGCCGACATGAGTTTGAGTGTGAGCTGACATGACTTTTGGGAGGTTTCATTATTCTTCTTGAAGCCGACTTGAAGGAGGTGACTTGTGCTTGTCTTGGAGGGCCTTCTTATATATTTAATGACTCATATAAAGATGTAACATGCCCAAGAAGGATCCTTCATACATGACATAGAATCATTTTGACTTTATGACCAATCCTAAGGACTCACAATATGAGTCATACTAAAAACAAAATTCCTTGCTTGTGAAACCCATGAGACAAACATTACAATAATTTTATTTTTCTTCCTTACATCAATTACATAAAAATCACAATTACACATGTCATTATGAAGACCAAACTAGTTACACTTTTCAACAACTGTAACATGATCATCAGGTACATTATCTATGATATCCAAAGGAAGTGCCTAAGGCATCTCCAAGCAAAGTGAAATATGAACAAGTAGATGACCACAAATAAGAAAGTTTATAATACGTAGCATTGCACAACTAAGATATGCGATACTTTGATCCTTTGATGCTATTCATGCTATACTTTGATTGAATCTACCCTCATGATATTATTTTATCAGCCTTGTGTAACCCTAACCTTTATTGTTTATTATAAAACCCTAGCCTCTTATTGCTAAGGGTATGCCAATATTGATTATGAAACCCTAGTCCACTTAGGGTTGTTGATGAAATGTAGAATTCCTATTCTTTTGATGTTCAGGTTTTGGCATTGTTATGATAGAAACTCTAGATCCTCAGGGTTTGGTGAATTAGGGTTTATGAGCAAAACCCATGTAAATGTCTATAGTAAGATCCTAAGAATGAAACCCTAGGTCTATATTCGTCTGGTCGAAACCCTAACCTGGATAAAATTGTTGCCTAACTTTGATGTATTGATGTTTGTATCTTGGGTTTACCTAGCAGATATGGATATTGATATGAAATGCTAGTATATGATAATGAAACCCTAGATGTAATTGCGAGTATGCTAACTTAATTGTTGATGCTCATGTTTTAGTTTGTGAATTCTAGAGTTTGTAACAAAGTCCCAGTAGAAATTGATATTCTAGGATATGATGATATTGTTTTCGATATGATTTAGTTCTAATGATAAAATCTATGTTTTGCAACTAACCTTAGTAGAAGTCTGTAATCTAAAATCATATTGTTTATGTATAACACTATGATTGGATTACTGATATCTAAGGCTTTGTGTCTTGAAGATGAAGTCTAGGGTTTGTGACAAAACCCTAGCAAGTAGTTGAGTAAATAATTTTTGCTGATTATAAACCTAACTAAGCTTAGGTGTTTGATGTCTAAAGTCTAAGTGTTTCCATTATAATAATATGATTATGATATAGTTAACTTCATGCTTTTGTATGTTCGTATGATAATGGTAAGCATAATGAAGGAAGCTATATGAATGATGATGATAAAGATGACATTGATCCATAAGATGGAAAAAAGCCATGAAAGCCTCTCCGATGTTGAAGAAGAATGAAGTGGTTGATCTCGCTAAGTTGAGAGGGAGTCTAGATAGAAGAAAGGGTATATCTCCCCAGTTAAGAGTGAAGACATATTATGACAATGAATACTTTGAAGTAAGAAAAAGTAGTATCAATAAATGTTCATGAAGTTGCAAAAAAAAAAAGACTTCAGAAGTACTGAGGCTATATTTGGATAACTTAATGATGATATTAGTAGCATTCGAATGATTGAGGACCCCAAAGGTTCATGTTTACTTATATGCATATTTGAAATTTTATCACTGGTTGGGGCTTGTTTTTCTATAGGTAAATCTCTCGATAAGAAGAATGAACACTTTGGAAGCATGCTTGGACAAATGAATATATTTGGTTTAGTTTATAAGGAGAGGTGAAACATATAATGGCAAGATGCTTGGGAGGACATCTGGCTGGCTTGTGTGTTGATGTCTAGATCCCGAAGAGGGAGGGTGGCGTTGATCATGGAGGTCTGATCTTAGATACACACCTAGATCCCTGGGATGATGGCTAGCTAGTAAGCTTGATGGTACGTAGAGTGGCTAAAAGCGTGAGTCCATCTTAGTCCCACTTGGATAGATTACCCTAGTTAGGTATCTAGTCCGTAGCATTGAGTGTGTTGGAACTCTTCATAGTCCATTTCATTTTGAGATCTTCCATGTACCTTCATATTTTTGTAATTATGAATACGCCCCTAGTTAAGAGGGAGTGTTAAAGAATGTAACTAGTGCCAGTCTTCATAATTGTACTTGAGTCATGATATACTATATTTGTCAAAATAAAATTTATTATTAAATAAATTGACTTATTAAAGCATGGGTTTCATGCTTGGGTCAACGTTCAATAGGTCAAAGCACCCATTGAGTTCTCTAGGATTTTTGTTGAGTCAAAATCAAATTTCCCATCTAAGAATCCCTTCTTGGGTTTATGGTGTCAAAGATAAAAATCTATTTTTGTTGGACATTGGGTTCAATGCTCTCGGCGTGTTTCGCGACATGGACTAACTGCCTCTCGTGGATCCTAACTCTGGCGATTGTATCAGAGACTAACGCCTATGGGTTTTGGCCTAACGACAATCATGTTTCCAACACGTGGTATCAGAGCGACAGGTCTCGAGTTCGAAACTCACCCGGCTCGCATTGGGGGGGATATTGTTGGACATTGGGTTCAATGCTCCCTGCGTGTTTCACGTCATGGACTAACTGCCTCTCATGGATCCTAACTCTGGCGATTGCATTGGAGACTAATGCCTATGGGTTTTGGTCTAACGGCAATCATATTTCCAACAATTTTGTCATGTCAAAACCTCCTCCATCAAGTCACCTTGCAAGTCAACCTCTAGATTGGTTTTCCACAAGTCGGTTTCCACAAATTATTTTGTCGGATAATTTACAGTCAGAAAAAACTATAAATACCCATGTGAACTTGACCCAACCAAGACATAAGACAAAAGTTTGGATATATTGCAGAGGGAAACAAAGTTATTACAGGTCGAAGTATGACCAAATTGCAGAACCGAAACATGGCATGTGTATAGGGCTAGACCATAACAAGACAACATGATCAAATTATAGCATGAATACATGACTGAATCTTGAAAAGGCTACATGATTGGAGTATGATGTAACTACAAAAACCGAAACATGATATGTCACTTGGGAACAAGGTTGACTTGATGGATGGAAGTTGTCTTTGGTCTAGGTATTAAGGGTCTTGGTCATCTCAACTTAATTTGAATCCATTGAAGGAAGAGTTCTTGATTGGGTTTTCACCCACCTAGGGGTTTTTACCTGGCTGTGTGCCTACATCTTGTGTCCCTCTTGTTTACTGATTGACATTAGTCTTGATGATAAGAACAAGATAATTTGGAAGAAGAAACAATAATTAAATGTCACAAGATATAAGAGAAATCAATTCAAGTAAAACCTTAGTTTCCTTCCCTAATGGATTTCTCAACAATTTATGTGTTCAACAAGTGAGAGGTCACAAGCCAAATTCATAATAGCTTAAGAACATAACAAATAATGCCAAAATAACCCACACATGTGGGAGAAAATCCTCCTCCACTATGAAATCATTCTCTAAGGGAGCTCAAAATGCCACAAGTGAAAAATAAGTAATGAGTGGTCCATACTCTAAGAAATAGCTCAAATTCCATGGGTATGCCTCCTAAGTGCCTCCAAATCCATGGCATCATTACCAAGGTGCCCTAAGTCACCCATATATGGGAAAAATGGGTGATATGGCACCATTGTGCTCAAGCATTGGGGTCATTCAGTGATGTGTAAGCCCTCCTTTATCATTTAAAGGAAAACCATCATTATCCAAACTTTGGAACAAGTAATGCCTATCAAATAGTGTCAAAGCAAGCTTGGGGGCGTTGTGGGTCCATCTGTGCATATCATTAATAAATCCAACACCAACCCTTAGTGGCTTAGTGTCTCAACATTTGGTGGTACTAGAGTGTCAAGTAACATGTGGAACCATCTCGTAGCCCACTGCTCTACTCTAAAGGGATAGCATTGCATCAACAAGGTCATATCTGCTCTCCGGAATGGGTAAAATGACCTAAAAAATGTTGTTGCAAGGGATAAGAATCATCTCTCAAGAGGCCTTTGTTGTTGTGATAACACTACTCGAAAAAAATACTCTTAAGATCAATTGAAATCAACAACCAATAGGGACAATAACCATAAATGCATCATATTGGACCATACCTAATGTTAGGGGCACAAAAATTCTTCACACAAAGCTCACCTTCAAATTCTTGACTAGATCAAATTCCATAAACAAGTTACCTATTTATATTAGGGATAGTTAGGTCAATAAACCTAGCCCCTATTGGGAAGTGACATGTCCTAGGCTAGTCCATCAATTTGTAGGTGTGTGTTAAAAATGATTGCTGCGAAGTGGGAAGGAATTCAGGGCCAGGTGCCATAGCCATGTGACTAGCGAATGGAGGTCCAACATCTTGAGCGTATAGATGCAAGGAGGGAGAAATCGTGGAGGCATGGGTTACCCCTTTCCTTGGCTTGACTTTTCCACCCCTATGGCGCGCCTTTTACTTCTTTACGATTTTCCTTTATTTGGGTGCATAGTGTTGATTTTTCCTTAGCACTTCAAAATCAAAACTTGATCATAAACACACTGAAATACCCTCAACCTATTAGTAATTTTCACAACGGAAAATGTATAGCAGTGAATCAATGTACATAAGAATTTTACTGAACCCAATCCTTGTTTTTATTACAACTTTAATACTACAAACATAGAGCTCTGATACCAGGGATCATGACCCTTACAATTAGCCTTAATTCAAGGAAAAATAGGGCTTGATTCCAACACATGACCATCAATCTTCCCTTGAGAAAGACACACTTGAATTACTTGCTAATGAAGTGCTTACCACAACCCTTTCAGTCCACTTGCCCTGAATACCTGGTAGGTTCTTTTCCACTTATGCATGCAAAGATATTGCTACTCCAACACCTTTGCCACCGTTGCTCATAAGGTCCTCTTCAACTTCATATTTTCTTGCATGCTCAACTCTTCAATCTGCCTTCTATCAACTGTCAATGCTCCTCAAAGGATCACTGAACATAGGCTTCCCTTCAACAATAACTTAGCTCCTCCTAAGTCACTGTACCTAGGGTCTTTATCAAACTTCCCTCTAATTGTCTCTTTGATGCTCCAAAGATGACTTCTCTTAGGGTATTTATCAAGCTTCCCACACATGAGTGGATTTCCACATGAACTCACTAAACTTAGGGATCAACATGCACACTATCTAAACACCCTATTGGACATAACCTCCAAATCAACTTCAACTCTTTACTCCAATGAGTCTACCTTCCTCTTCCCTTCTTCCTTCACTATAACATCTATCCTTCTCTCTGTCCCTACTCGACTCTCTTTTTTCCACAAGCTAAGGGTATTCAACCCTTTTCTTTGATCAAATTATACCTCAGGCCTAGTGTGCATTTACTGAGGCACTATGACCCTACAAACAAAAGAAAAATCCTTATCTTTTAGCATCTCAACCCTCTCCAAAAAGCACAAAAAGAGAGCATACTTTCCACAGAACTTTGGGACAAAATTACAAGGGATTGTGTACCATAGAAAGAAGCCCTAACTAGAGCATAATGTTGAAGATTGTAACTAGGTTTGGTCTTCATAAATTGTACTTGATTCGAAATATAATGTACTTGTCAAAAGGATAAAGAAAATAATTTATATTATTATTAAATGACTTATTAATTCATGGGTTTCATGCTTGGATCAAATTATTTTAGGTCAAAGTCCCCATTGTGGACTTCTAGGATTTATTTAGAGTTTATAAAACCATTACAGATTTAAAATGATCCCTCTTGGGCTTTTTAATAATGTAAAATGGTTTAATATTGATTCAAAAATGAATTATGGAACCACCACACTAAGTCGACCTCAATTCCAGGAATTCGAGCTCACCTCAAGCCTATATATACAAGCATATCAAACTTATTTGGAACATCCTCTTACACACAAAAAATCAATAGCTACTACTGCATTGGAAAATGTGCAAAGTCAAGGAAGGAGCCAAAAGGTTTGCGAGTTTGGACAAGGTAAAGGATTGAAGGAAAATAAAAATTTTGGTGTATTTCTCTCTCTCTCTCACGTGCCCTAGATTGGAAGATCGAAGTGCCTCATTGTTTTGCTGTTGCCAAGGGAAGAATATGTTGAAGTTGTTTTTGCTGAATGCTGGTGCCTTGAGAAGTTGTATTGGGTAAAAATCGAACTCCGTGAAGCAGGATCGAAGTCTCAAAAGCAAGGTTGAAAGTAGGATAAAAAACTGCTGCCAGGTTGAAATTGGGTAAACTGATAAGGAGATAAGTTAAAAATACAAGTACAAAAAGTAGTTTTTCTTCTTTTCCCTCCAAAATATTTACATGTACCTCTTTTTAAATTTAAAGGATTTTGATTGGTTTACATATTATGACATGGAAATTACGTGAAAATTTTATGGGCACTTTTAGGTTGATATTTTCTCTAATGTATCTTCAAGAAATATGTATAACACAATCAAGGGAGAGAACAAGCTTGAAGGAGCATCAAACTACAAATCTTGGAAGAAGAGGATTGACCTCATCCTTGAAAAGAACAAAGTGTTAGATGTGGTGAAGGGAAAAATAAAGAAACCTATAGAAGACTCTAGTGATATAGATAAGATGAAATACAAGGAATTGGAATTAGTGGCCATAACTCTATTGGTTGAAGGCATAAAGGAAAACCTTGTCTCTTACATAGCTAACATTGACCACGCTTAAGAAATGTATGAAGCCTTGTCAAAACTATTTACCATCGAGAATATTGGGAAAGTAGCAAGATTGAAAAATGAACTAAGGACCACTAAGATGACTAAGGAAGATACTGTGGCCACTTTATTTGTGAATATAACAAGAATAAGAGATTATCTTCTTGCCATTGATGAAATAGTGCCAGAAAAGAAACTTGTGATCACAACCCTATTAGGGTTGCCACCTCCCTGGAGTGATTTTGCTTCAGGTCTCAACAACTGGAAAGAAGCTACCATTTTCGAGGAACTATGGAAAACATGCAGTTAAGAAGAATTAAGAATCTCATTAACAACCAACAATGAAGAAGTTTCAAATGCATACATAGCTCATCACAAAGGAAAATTCAAGAAGAAGGGGCCAAGAAAGAAGCTTGACGTGTCCAAAATAGAATGCTATCATTGTCAAAAAATGAGTCACTATAGAAGTGAGTGTCCTGACAATCCTAGAAATAAGAAAAGAGAAAGAGAGCATGCAAATGTGGCTGAAGAAGAAGCCTCTCCCAAGAGAGTGAAACTCAAAGAGACTAACATAAAGGACTTACACTACTAAGCCCTTTGATCTTAACCTTAGATATTTCATTTGTATATTTTATGTTTATTTGTAGGTTTAACATATTTTTGGAAAATAAATTTTCTTGTTTTACAAGTTTTTAGGTATCCCTCAAAGCTTTGGAGGGAGCCCACAACAACTCCTTAAGATAAGTATCTCATTACATCTCAGTTTTCTTTCATATACTTGTTTAAAGTTTTGATTATATTAAATACTAATCACCTTTGAACCTCTATTTCCTTGTCTAGGAAATGAATTGATCAAGGAGTATGAAAGAACGCATCACAAGACAAAGCATTGGAGTTAAAAAGGTTTGTCAAGAAACAAAGGTATGTCTTAGATCATAAAGTTTTGTTACTTTCTTTGGCATATCCATTCTACATTACTAACAATTGTTGTGTATAACTCTCTTGAATCTTAAAGATTCTTGTTTGGGATGATTCATCATCTGATAAATCCACCCACCTTATATCTCTGATTGCTTGTATAAAAGAACGCTATAAGGGTTCTCTAGAAAACCCTAACCTAAGGGTATGCTATTAATGTGTGAAACCCTAAACCTGCTAAGGGCTATTGATGAAGTAATTTCTATTATGATGACATCATGCTTGGTTTTTTGGTAAGATTATGATGTTAGGGTTGAAATGATGTTGTCTGAAATCCCGAATCCTTGAAGTGTTAATAAAAAATGGTTTTATATAGTATGAACTAAAATCCTAAATTATTAGGGTTTGGTTGGGTCTATAATCAATGCTCTTGTCTTTATAGTAACCTCGTAGGGATAAAACCCTAGGTACGTGTCCATTCTGTTGAATCCCTAGCTTGGTTGATATATGGCTAATGTGTTAATATTGCCTGACATATGAAATAATGATTTCCTAGACATGTGTGTTGACTTAATTACTAATGGTCATAAGTCTTAAGGTTTAGAAACAAGCCCTAGTAAAATTTTGAAGTTCTAGGATGGTGTTTGGGAAATATAGGGTTTTACAAACCCTAGTAATAGTTAAATTCTTTAGGATGTATATCCATCTGGAATCTAGGAATCTATCCAATTATTGGTGAGAATTTGTATATGAAAATCTATGGTTTACATCAAACCCTAGTAGAAGCTATTCATGTTATGATTGTTTTGGATGTGAAAGCCCATGTATGAAATCTAGGGTTTACATAAAATCCTAGTAGGAAATCTAACATGCGAAATCTGAAAGTTATTAGATAATTTTCTTTCTTTTGAATTATTTCTAGGGATTGCCATATGACATAACTTATCTTCTGTCATCTGATTGAGTTGCTGATGTGATTTAAGGGTTTGTAACAAACCTGGTCTAGAAGTTGAAGTATTGAAGTATAATCTCTTGTTGATTATGTTTGTAAAGTCTAATGCTTCCGCTACTATAAGATTTTGTTATGACTAACTTCATGCTTCTATAGATTTGGTTGTACTTACTATCTAAGCTGTGGAGGTACATCATATTCAAGTTGGTGAAGATGTCCATAAGAGAATATGTTAAGCATGATCAGAAGGATGAAAGCGATGAAAGATTCTCCAACACCGAAGGAAGAAGTTAATCTCCCTACATTAAGAGGGAGTCTGAATTAAAGAAATCTCCCTGGTTAAGAGGGAGGGAATAACATAGTTTTTGATTGGAGAATACATTCTGAAAGATATGTTGCTACATGTGAAGTGGGAAAAGGAATCTTCTCTCAAAGATTTGATTTATAGTCATACTAAGATAAGTTGAAAAGAAACATCGAGACCCTGATGGTTTGTTTTGATAATGTATATTTGAAAGTATATTATTGATTGGGGTTGTGTTTGTACAAGTAAATATCTTGAAGTTTTGATAAGAATTATGGTTATCGATTAATTTGATCAGGAGAGATTTTCTATTGAGGCTTTGTGAGTGAAGCATTGCCTGGAAAGAAATCAGGCTGACACTTTGTTTTGATGTCTGGTAGGGAGGGTGGCATTGGGTGGATGTGCACGTAGTTCCTTGGGTTGATGGTTAGTAAGTAAGCGTGATGGTACGTATAGAGGTTGAAAGCTTTAGTCCATATTAGTCCCACTTGGGTAGATTTCCTTGGTCATGAATCTAGTCCATGGCATTGCGGTGCCTAAATTGTTGAGAGACCAATGGATAGATTTTCCTGGTCAGGAATCTAGTCCATGAAATTGAGGTGCTTAGAATTCTTCATAGTTCATATAGTTGAGATATAGTTGAGATATTCATTGTATTTGTATATAATGAATACCTCCCTAGTTAAGAGGGAGTGTGGAAGGATGTAACTAGGTTCGACGTTCATAAATTGTACTTGAGTCAAAATATAATGTACTTGTTGAAAGAATAAAGAAAAGAATTTATATTATTATTAAATGACTTATTAAAGCATGGGTTTCATGCTTGGGTCATATTATTTTAGGTCAAAGTACCCATTTGGACTTCTAGGATTTATTTTGAGTTTATAGAACCATTACAGATTTAAATTGACCCCTCTTGGGATTTTGAATCATGTAAAAAGGTTTGATTTTGAGTAAAAAATGAATTATGAAACCTCCACACCAAGTCGGCGTTAATGTGATCAAGCTGGCCTCAAATCCAGAATTCGAGCTCACCTCAAGCCTATATATACAAACATATTGAACTCATTTGGAACATCCTCTCATACACCAAGAAATTTGATATTTACCGTTGCATTGGAAAAAGTGCGAAGTTTAGGAAGGAGCCAAAAGGTTTGCGAGTTTGGAAAAGCTAAAGGATTGAAGGAAAATCAAAATTTTGGTGTCTCTCTCTCTTTCTCTCATGTGACCTAGATTGGAAGATCGAAGTCCCTCATTGATTTGCTATTGCCAGTTGCTGCCAGTTGTTGCATGTTGTTGCTGCCAAGGGAAGAATAGGTTGAAGTTGTTTTTGCTGAACCTTGGTGCCTTGAGAAGTTGTATTGGGTCAAAATCAAACTCCCTAAAGCAAGATTGAAATATTTTCGCCAAAATCGAAGTCTCAGAAGCAAGGTCAAAGTTTCTAGGTCAAAGGAAGTGATGAATAGTGCTGCTACTGCTGCCAACTCGAAAGTAGGATCAAGAATAAGGTTGAATTGGTGCGGAGGAAGTGCGAGTCAAGGTTTAGAGTCTCAGGAAAACTATTGAAGGAAGAATTACTGACTGCATTTTCCCCTATATTGGGGTTTTCCCCTGGATGTTGGCCTATATATGGTGTCCTTGATCTATGTGATATTACTTTGATATTTGCTTGATGAAATAAGAAGAAAGAAGATAATAATAAACAAATAAGAAATAAGGAAAAACACAAGTAAAATATTAAGAACAAGAAAATATTTCTGCATTTATAATTTTATAATAGAGAAACCACAACGTCCTCAACCTAAACAAAATTTCTTAACGGAAAAAATCACAGAGAGATATCTCTACTAACCTGGGAAAAATCAACCTTCCTTTCAGACTTGAGATAGAACATAAACCCTCCAACTCGACCCTCCTTAAGGCACGTGTCTCCCTGAGGTCGTACACACTCTTTCTTGGGAAGATATCTCTTGAGAAGATGCTTGCTTGGATAATCCAACGAATTGATCTTTCACTCCCTATAGTGTTCATGGTGGTGTCACTTCTAACCAAGGGTCATGTCATTTAACTTAAACTGACCTAAGCCAACATGCTTAAAAATATTTTCTTAAGGAATAAAATTATTTTGATTTGGTTTTAGCCTCCTCTATTGAAGCTCTAGGTGCCCCTTAGTCCAACATCCAATGATTAAAAAATGGATTTTCCCCTTGGTATTTTTCCCACGAATTTGGGTACAAGTCCTAATGCTTGGGTACACTATCCAGAAACCACATTTTGTGGGAAAACTCCTCACAAACTCTCTACCCCAAGAGTTGTGGGAGTACCTGATTCCAAGCTACACATTTCAACACATAGCTTAGGAGCACAAGATTGTTTTGGATATTTTTTCATTACCCCTTTTGGATGAGTCAGTTTCTTGCCCATAAGGGTTGGGACAATATAAGAGTTCCTTTTTATGGATGAAGCATCATGTTCCTGAGGCATTAGGAAATTGCTAATGATTGGGTAGGGTTCATGCTATTATTTTTCACATGCACTAAGAAAATATCCTAGCCATATTTTACATTTTATCTTTTTCTTTCATTGTGGCTTTCTTATTCTTTTATCTTTCTTTTAGCTACATCAACCTCCAGGGCTAAGTTTTTCGGGCCTAGACTGAAGGATTAGGATAGAAGGTTCCAATCCCAATGACCAATTACCACCAACATGAAGAATGGAGATGAATAATGAGGAAATATGGAAAGTGGTAAGTATGGAATATCTTGAACATACTACTTCAATCAATATGTTATGAAACCAACTCCAAAAATAGAAGAAAAGAGAGATCAACACCTTAGAAATCAACCAATTCGAGGGGGAAACCTCCTTTACATTACATTAATGAAAAATTCTTGGATGATACAAATGACAAGACCTCATTTCTATAAATAGGAGTCCAATGGGTCACAATATAATCCTAGCCGACATAACAATAACAATGTAAGGGCACAACAATAAAAATAGTGGGCTTCTATGGGGCACAATAATAAAAATATGGGGACTACATGGGAAAAAAATAACAATAAGGGGGCTATGATAACACTAAAAATAAGGGGGTACACTAGTATTATAGGGACCTAACATACCCCTCTCCTTCAAACAAGTGTTGTCCTCAACGCTTGATTATTTCTCGATGCTTCTGTATAAAATTATCATCCTCCCATGTAGAATGTTCAACAGGTAAGTTCTTCCACTTTCTGAGATACTCTGAAATTGATCGATTTCATATTTGTCAAGTTATTGTTTCCATGACTGCTTCATAACTTCTTTTGTTGCGATGTTGATCTTCCTGTTGTTTCATTCGATTCTGCACCAAAGTTAGGTTATCCTTTGAGAGTTGGAGAAAATTTTGTTGATGTTTGATGTGATCTTCCACTGATTTATCATCCATATTAGCTTTCATTTGATCCTTCAAACCATCCAACTTAGCCTCCATGTCTGCTTTTAAACCATCTATGTCATCTTTGGTTGATCTTTGTAAGATCGAAATTTGTTGCACTTGGTACCATAATTTTGATATATCATTCTACAATTATTCCTCTTCACGCATCATAGTAGAGCTTTCTGAGGGCTTAATAGTTTTGGAATTATTTTTGGGAGGCATTATATAACTCAATACTGATATATATGCTTCAATATGCCCTTGGAATCACTTCAAACTGATTTTTCAAACAAACGTTATGTAAACTTGTTTAAAACTAACACACGTTTTTCTTGCTTTTTAGGAGGTCTATATTCAATCTAATTTATCTTTGTTATTTCAAATATTCAAGATCTTGATTTCTATCCTTTATTCTCCCTCTGAGTCCTCTTTCGAATGCCATAGGTCAGACATGATTTGGATTCTTCAAGATAAAGTTATGCCTAATTTCCCACAATGACCTAATTATGAATTGGTTTAGTAGAGCGAAATCGTATAGCGTGCCACATGTCACAGTTTCCTCGTTCGGCTATGAAATTGATACACATGAAACTAATGTTCATGTAACTTCGGCCACTTTTCACAAACTTCCAATCCGATGCTTAGAGAGAGATTTATGAATATTTTCCCAAGGTCACCTATTTTAGATGAAATTCAAGAGCCTGCAAAAACCATAACTTCCACAGAATATCTCCAAACATATTGCGAATCAAGATTTGATTTTTTTACACGAAATTCCTTAGGATATCTTCGGAAAGGGGTTATTTTTTAAGTGTCTGAGCCTTCATATAAAAAAAGTTAGAGCGAAAATTCCATGATGACTTGTTTGAAGCAACGAAACCCTAGAATCCAAAGCTCTAATACCAAATGTTATGAAACCAACTCCCAAAATAGAAGAAAAGAGAGATCAAAACCTTAGAAATCAGCCACTTCTAGTGGGAAACCTCCTTTACATTACATAAATGAACAATTATTGGATGATACAAATGACAAAACCTCCTTTCTATATATAGGATTCCAATGGGTCACAATATAATCCTAGCCGACATAACAATAACAATGTAAGGGCACAACAATAACAATAGTGGGCTTCTATGGGGCACAATAATAACAATATGGCGACTACATGGGAAAAACAACAATAATAAGGGGGCTATACTAACAATAACAATAAAGGGATACACTAGTATTATAGGAAACTAACACAATACCTACCTAGTAATTCCTTTCCTAAAACCCTAAGGCCTGAAAGGAGGTCCCACTCGACTAGAGTCAAATACTAGCTTCCCAAGTGAAAGTGAAAGCACATGAAAGCACATGACCGAAAAAATGGTTAAAGTACTAGTCGATGGATGACCCACCTTCCTTCAAGAAGGAATGCCGGATGGGAGAGAGAAAATTGATTGGAGAAAGAAGTGGAAGATACTGGCATCATGTTATGTACTAATTATTTAGGATTGCTAGCTACTTGGTTTTCCACATTTTAACCCCAACAATCTAGTTATAGTACCCTTGTCTTAGGTTATTTAGATCCAAAAGACTCATATATTCCACAAGAATTTGTCAATGATGTTGATTGGAATTCATACAATTTTCTAGCAATAACAAAATTATATAAATGCATGGTCTCGTTTCCCAACATTTCATGGACCACATCTACGTGCTAGAAAGTAGTTAAGCATGCAAAGATTGGAGGAATGCATAATATATTTTGGTGTGGGCGAGTCTAAGACACAAGTGCCTAAATTGAAAGCCTCACTTTTAAAAAAGGAGATTGAAATATTGTAAGTGTATAGTCATTGATTCATAAAGAAAAAGTTGAAAAAGAAGTAGCATTGTATTTCTCTTAGTGGATATGGGCACACAATTTTGGCCACAAAAAAACACTATAGTAAAATCATATGTTTTATTGGGTTTATTTGTCTTGAACCACCTCAGAATTGAATAAGGGGGTTTAAGGCACTGTGCACTTGTATGACGATGGACAGATCTTTATGCTTGATGCTGTATTGAGTTTAATATTTCAAACTATTATTTATTTTGGCAAACAAAATCAAATGCACAATGAACATGCATTCACAAGGATAATGGTGGATCACAACTATGAATAAAAATAATCCAAGAGAGAAAATTGCTGTTTGTTCCTTTGGTCATTTGAATCATTAAATTGATTATTGGACTATAAAAATTAAATGATAAATAATTAAATTTGAGCATTAAATTGTACAAGGGGGTAAAGTGTCAAACCTTTTAAAAGTTAGGTGTGAAGTTTATTATCAAGACCTATCTAAAATTGAATGAGGAGGTAAATCGAGTCATCCAAGTCAATCATTTGAGGTGCATGATCAGTCGTACTTAGTACCTTAATGTGACATAAATCAAGCTAGTGTGAGAATAATAAAAAATGGGTAAAGTAGGGTAATATTTACAAATCACCCCTCAAGAAATCAAGGAATTACAATAATATAAACATAAATTGTATAATTGGCTTATTGATATTCAAAATCAAATAGTTATTAAGAATCAATTGATTGATGCACTTCATATAAAAATCAGAGAAAGGAAGAATCAATTTGATGACATGATAGATGCAACATCTGTAGCAAATTACATCATACAAAAGGTTGATCCAAGTTGTGACAAGGAGGATCTAATAGGGTGATGTAACATGTGATACATCAGAGCTTATCCAAAATATTGATGCAACATGTGATATAGATAGAATGATGCAAAATTTGATGTGGATTGTTACACACAAGACATAACACAGATGGTTGATGGTAACTCTGACACAAATGAATTGATTGATATAGAGAAGATAGAATATATGATTGAGATGTAATCATTAAGTCAATTGATGAAGGAAATAATGATTGAAGATGAGTCATAAGAAGAAGCCAAGAATGCCAACAACAATAGTAACAAATATGAATTTGAAGAAGAAAAATAACAACACCAAAAAAATTCCAAGATGGTTGACCTTGGGAAGAATTATCATTCAATATAAATTTACATGGCTTGGGATATGAAAAAATAAACAACTTGCATATTCCAAATCACTTCAAACCAATTAAATTTGTAAACAGATGATTTCTTAAAGATGTTAAGAAACTCTCCTACACCTTACAAGTAGGAACAAAGATGGTTAATAAGAAACCAAAATCACCACATTGTTTGAACCAAATTGATTTGTGATCAACCAAAACCACCACATTGTTCAAGTGAAAAATTAAAATGGTTAGCGGTAAACCAAATACCACCAGTACGAATGGAAAATAGTTAGTGGACAACCAAAAACAATCAAATCAAGTGAAAATGGTTAGTGCTAAACCAATGAAACCACCAAATAAAGAATCCAAATCTCAAGTTTATGTCCCTTCAACAAAATTCTCCCCTTGCACTGTTGAAAAATGGTAGCAAGAAAATCCTGATTTACTTTTACCTTGAATTAAATTAGGAGAAAATCGAAATTCCACATCACAAGACAACTTGAATGAGTTAACTCAGTTGTTATCAGTCAATTAGATTAGTTAATTCGAGTTGAGGGCTTAACTTGAGTTGTGTACAATGATTCCTAAATTTTAGGAGCCTAGGTTGAGTTAATTTCAGTTGTAACAATTTAATTCAATTAAATTGAGTTAAAGTCAGTTAGTAGTGGGGTGTAGCTTCAGTGTTCAACCAGTTAACTTATAAATCAGACATAATTAACTCATGCATGCATGAAATATGAGTTACCCAGTTGAGATTGGATTTCAAGGCAAATGTACTATCAGTTGTATAATTATCCAAGTTGTACAGGTGGTGCATGCAGTTAGAGAAGGTCCTATAAGGATTGCGCAATTATGGATGAGGAATTTCCCTAAATAATAGGGTCTAATTCCCAAGGAAACAACATAAGGAAATAGGAGCTTGGAAGACAGGAAAATTGGCTAAGTATTGGCCAAAGTCAGTCTGTGAGGTAGTGAGATAGATTATACTTGTGCAGAGAGAGGTTCCTCAGGCTTCAGAAAGAATTGTATTTCTTCTCTATTTTCTGATTAATGCAATACATATAGGAAGGAGTTTTTAGCAGTTGCTTTCCCCCAGATATATCCTCGTGTATGTGTGTTAAATTCCGATGCATGTTTTTTATATTTCTTCTCAATCATGAATTTCTTTCTGCATATGAGTAGAGTAGATTTGAGTCTTATGTTTTAGAACACTACATGAGCAATATTGAACCTACAATTAATTTATACATGGTATCAAAGCTAGATTCACAGTAGAGAAGAGAATTCAAATTTATTGTAGGAGGTTTGAATTTCAAGCTCAGTGTTGCATGCTTTCTTCAAGACTGAGCAGATGACTTCCACCGGACTCAGGCTCGAGTATGCTTTGGAAGGAACCACAATTTTTCTGGCATGGAAGATATGTATGGAGGTGGTATTATATGACAATGAGATGCTATATTACATCAATAAAAATGTAGTAAAACCCCAAGCAACTGATGCCCAATATCTCGCTTAGTGGAAGAAGGATGTAGCTAAAGTGATGAGGATCATATTGGAGTTCAAGATCATATTGTCTCGAATATCCATGGGAAAGAACCTCCATTTGTGATGTAGAAAATAATAACTGACTTGTTTGAGAATAATAGTGACCACATGAAGTTGGCACTAAAGGACAAGCTTCAGAGCATCAAAATGCAGAAGGATGAATTAATTCCGCAATACCTGAGAAAATTCACATAGTGCCTTGATGAACTTGGTGGAGTCAGTGTGACTATTCCAGAAGAAGAATTGGTAGCTCTATCTCTGTTGCGTCTTCCCAAGAGTTGACATAGTTATCATGATTCCATGAATGGTAGAGACAAACTACCAAGCTGGGAGTAGTTATGGTATGATCTCGTGCAGGAGGAGATCATGTCGAGCAACAAAGATGGAACTTCATCCAAGGTTGAGGATGAGGAGAACTGTGCCTTGGATGGAAAGGAAAAGAAAGGGAAAGGGAATAAATCCCATTCTAAAGCAGAATATGGTCAGGCGGGCAAGAAGAAATAATTGTCGAAATAAAGTGCTTTCATTGTTATGAGATGGGACACTATGCTACGGAGTTTCCACACAAGAAGGCCGATAAGAAGCCCTCAGGAGGAGCGACAAGCGAAGATATATCTTCACAATTTGAGTTTGATTTCACCCTCATTTCATGCATGGTGACATCGATGATGGGTAATGTGTGGTATATAGATAGTGGAGTCTTATTCCATATGACAAGAAACAAATAATTTTTTAGTGACTTGGAGGAGAAGGAACACCAAATGCACATCGATATGGGAGATGATGGAAGGTATATCGCAACTGGTATCGGTACAATTAATTTTCAAATGGAGTCTGGCTCCTCTCTCACATTAAAAGATGTCATGTATGTTCTAGGTCTGAAAAGGAATTTAGTTTCAGTTACTATGTTGGAAGACCATGGAGATGATGTGATATTTAGCAATGGAAAGTATTTTATTAGACACACTGCCATGGGACAAGTGAAGTGGATCGGGGTTCAGGTGAAGAACCTCTACAAATTGGATGTAGAAGATTGTGCTGCTTTGAGAATGAAAGCAGAGAAGGTGCATAGCCGAAAAATTGATGAATTATGGCATAAGAGACTTGGCCATTTTCACTATGGAGCTTTGAAGATCATGTAACATATTTCTACAAGACTTCCCAAGGGTGCACTAGAGTAGTGAGATACATGCAAAGGGTGTACACTAGGGAAGTACACCAAATCCACCTTTCATGATAAGGACAATAGAGCTCAAGAAATCCCCGAAAGAGCTCACTCAGATATGTGTGGGACTTTCTTGACAACTTCCATGGCTAAGAACATGTATTATGTTATATTTGTAGATGATTTCTCACGTAAGTGATGGATTTTATTCATGCAGAAGGAAGACCAAACATTCTCCAAATTTTGTGAATTTAAAGCACTTGTTGAGAAAGGCACTGGAAGGAAAGTGAAGGCTCTCAAGAGTGACAACTATGGCTAATATGTTTCGAATGAGTTTAAGAGCTTTTGTGAAAAGGAATACATTTGGCAGGAGTTAATAACACCCCATAACCCACAGCAGAATGAGGTGGTTGAGAGGAAGAACAAAAGTATTGTGGGAGCTGTATGAGCGATGTTGCATGATCAGGGCCCACCATTGCACTTGTGGAATGAAGCATGCAAAAAAATGATATATGTTCAGAACTAGAGTCCTCATCAGATTCTCAGGATGAGTACACCAGAAGAAGTTTTTTTAGGGAAGAAACCATATGTGTCACACTTCAGGATCTTTGGTTCATTAGTTTACTGTCATGTTTCCAAGGATGCAAGAAAAAAAACTAGAGCCGACAGTTGAATTAGGCATATTTGTGGGGTACAATGATACACCTCACAACTATCAGGTGTACCTACTATCTCCCAGGATGAAAATTGTTCGTAGAGATGTGAAGTTCAATGAAGAAAAGGACATGCAATTTTCCCTTGAGTGGGAGCTTCAATTACATGCCGATGAGGAGATTTTGGCAACAAAGGAAGAACCTCAGGATGTTGTGGAGAAGCCACAAGTAGAGGAGTAGAGAGTGGAGGAACCCCCTCATCTAGAGACATCCAGAGAAGGAAGGAAGTGCACCAGGGAAGATGACAGGTTATTGCATGATGCTAGAGAGAATGTGGGAGCACCCACATCACAGCGCAGACAAAGGATGTCACTAGATCGGTACACTCGATACATGGATTTGATGAGTGATCTAGTTGAGACAGAACCATCCTCATTCGAGGAAGCAGTGCAGAAGCTAGTATGGGTTGATGCCATGGTATAGGAATATGATTCCACAGTCAGAAAAAATGTTTGGGAAGTGGTCCCAAGACCAGAGAACAAGTCATTGATAGGTTTGAGGTGGATCTACATGGTGAACTAAGCAGCAAATGAAAACATCGAGAAACACAAGGCCATATTTGTGGCCAAGGGGTTCTCTCAGGTCGAGGGAATTGATTACAATTGGACCTTTGATCTAGTAGCAAGGTACTCTTCTATAAGATCAATTATAGCACTTGCAGTGCAAATGGGTTGGAAGATCCATCAAATGGATGTGAGAACAATATTCCTCAATGGAGTGATTGAGGAGGTGTACATTTAACAACCAGAAGGATTTGATACGTTCAACAGAGAGTTACATGTGTGCAGACTCAAGTGAGCATTGTATGGATTGAAACAAGCACCCTGTGCTTGGTACACCAGGATAAAAAAATATTTCACCAAGTTGGGCTTCACAAAAAGTGAAGCAGATGCAAACCTTTACCATATTTTTGTTGAAGGTAAATTCTTGATTGTAATATTATATGTCAATGCTTTGATTTTAACCAGTGATGAGATGTTGATCAAATATTGCAAAGAGGATCTTGCAAGAGAATTCAAGATGAAGGACATGGGTCTCATGCATTTTTTCCTCGGTTTGGAAGTATGGCAAGGAGATGGGGAATTGTTTGTCTCTCAGGGAAAGTATTCCAATGAGATACCGAAGAAGTTCCGCATGGAGAGTAGCAAACCCATGGACACTCCTCTAGCAGGAAGTTGGAGGAAAGAGGATGCCACTTCAGGTGAGGAAGTGTAGGTCACTATTTACATGAAGCTTGTGGGTTCACTTATCTACTTGGTGAACACACGAACAAACATGTGTTATGATGTTAACCAACGTAGTCAAGCAATGGTTAAGCCAACCAAACTGTATTGGAAGGTGGCCAAACATTTGTTGAGATGCCTCAAAGGCACTACTCAGTATGATATTTGGTACAAAAAAATAGAGGGAGTGAAGCTGCAGGGCTCCACAAATGTAGATTGGGTAGTTTTTCCATCGGATCGGAAGAGAACTTCATGAGAAGTCTTTAGTAATGGGTCAACAACAGTTTCTTGGTACAATAGGAAGCAGAGATCAGTTGCACTCAGTTCAGCAGAAATAGAGTACATGGATGCTCATCAAGCAACTTGTGAAGCTATTTGGATGAGGAATATTCTTGTTGGGTTATTTGGTTATGATGGATCCCATTGTGATTTATTGTGACAATAAAAGTTGTATCAAACTATTTGAAAATCCAGTTTTTCATGATCGATCCAAGCACATCAAAATATTTTATCACCATCTACGAGATTGTGTGTAAATGCAGATTATGTTGTTGGAATATATTCCTATAGAGGAATAGGATGCATATATTTTGACAAAGTATTTCTCAAGAGGAAAATTTGAGTTCCATAAAGGTATGATTGGGGTATCTAATAATCCATTTCTTGCTAAGAGGGAGTGTTGAAACATGGCAGCAAGAAAATCCTGATTTAATTTTCCCTTGAATTAAATTAGGAGAAAATCGAAATTCCACATCACAAGACAACTTGAATGAGTTAACTGAGTTTTATCACTCAATTATATTACTTAATTCAAGTTGAGGGCTTAACTTGATTTGTGTACATTGATTCCTAAATTTTAGGAGCCTACGTTGAGTTAATTTCAATTGTATCAATTTAATTCAGTTAAATTGAGTTAAAGTCAGTTAAACTAGTTCCAATAGTTGGAGGAACTAGTAGGAGGTCTAGTGGTGGGGTACAACTTCAGTTTTCAACCCGTTAACTGATCAATCAACCATAATTAACTCATGCATGCATGAAATACAAGTTACCCAATTGATATTGGAGTTAAAGGGTAGTGTACTATCAATTGTATAATTATCCAAGTTGTACATGTGGTGCATGCAGTCAGAGAAGGGCCCATAGGGATTATGCATTTATGGATGAGGAATTTCACTAAATAATAGGGGCTAATTCCCAAGGAAACATCACAAGGAAATAGGACCTTGGAAGGCAGGAAAATTGGCCAAGTATTGGCCAAAGTCATCCTGTGAGGTAGTGAGATAGATTATAATTCTGCGGAGGTTGCTCAGGCTTGAGAATTTTATTTATTTCTTCTCTATTTTCTGATTAATTAAATACATATAGGAAGGGTGTTTGAGCAATTTATTCCCCCCTATATATATCCTTGTGTATGTGTTTTAAGTGTTGATGCATGTTTTTCATATTTCTTCTCAATCGTTAATTTCTTTATGTAGATGAGTAGAGTAAATTTGAGTCTTATGTTTTAGAACATTACATGAGCAATATTGAATCTACAATTAATTTTTACATGCACCTAACAGGGGAGACACTACTATATATAGTAATAAATTTTGATGGAAAAGTATGATGATATGCATAAAATTGGTTGTACGATAAAAAATTATAGGAGTTAATCTCAATATATATATATATATATTTATAAATAAGCTCTAATTCTTTGGTATTCCGATGACATGTCCTGAGCACGTCGTAAATTCGATGATATTTTCCATACCATCATAAGAGCGACGAAATTTGATGGTTGCAACGATACCGATGAAGAACCTTGTTGTCTATACGTTTTGCTAGTAATGGAAGGTTGGGTCACTTTTTTTCTAGTCAAATTTGATTTGGTCGACACCTATTGGAATTCCGATGGTAAGTATGTTTCTTTTAAGGGACAATGCGGCATTTTCACTATAAATTCAATGGTTCTAAGATGTTGTGAGGTATTTTTTGTCAAGGAGAAAACACATTTATTCTTATATATATCAATTGCATTACAAAATATAATAGATCTAGTAGGCTACTCAATTTTATAACATAATCATGTCATATTTTTTTTGTGGGGAAGAATTTCAACAAACAATAGGTGTCAAAAATCAAGGGGATAATGGTAGATGTTATTTCTCTCAAGATAAATGAGGGGGATTACATACCGTAAGAGTTTTAAGAGAAACAACTAAAATACATTGTATCATTAAAGGGGGGCCAAAAGAATATCGTCCCTTGGTAATAAAGTTATTCATTATCTATGATGTTTGTATTAATTGTATTTGTAAAATTTGATATTTTTATAATATTTTTTATGCAGACTAATTTTAATTTGCATGATTGTTTCTAATTCTAAAGTAAAATTTCCCCCTTAGACAATGTTTGAATGCCCAAAGTAGCAGCAGAAATGTTGTACAAGCTAAAGAACATGAAGAAAATATTGAAGATCAAGTTAATGATCCTATGGAAGAAGATGACAACAATAACATAGTTCAAGATGATGAGACAAATGAATTGATCCAAGACTCGTTCACTCGAACAATCGATGATGACGATGAGGACAATGATGATAATATTTTTGATTAGATTTTTCTAGAAAAGACGATGACACCACATTATGAAAGCTTAAAATACAATCTTTTCTCTGCTACATTATTGTTGGTGAACTTAAAAATGTTGAATGGTTTGTCAAAAAATTGTATGACACAGATCCTAAGGTATTTAATATGTTTCATCACATATTATACATGAAGGTTGATTTTCCCCCTTTTTTGTGTTAATTAACGGGTAAAATAAGAATGGAATATTTACGATTCGTATTTTTTAGAACACTAACTATTGATTTTTTATGTTGTAGATTGTTAGGTGAAATTACGTTACCATCGCTATATACTTTACCACAAACATACCAAGATTTATATGCCATTATGAAAGAAATTGGAATGGAGTATCAAACTATAGATGCATGTCCTAATGATCATATTATATATTATGGACAACATGCATCAATTTTTTTTTCTGCAATGTCAGAGCAATAGATATCGAGTCAATCAAATTAAAAAAAAGGTGCTTCAAAATTCTCTTCGTCATATTCCCATAATTCCATGTGTGTAACAATTGTTCAAGTGCAGAAGCATATCATAGTTTATGGATTATCATGCACAAAAGAGAAGTGGAGATGGTGTTCTTCGAATGCCTGTAGATGGTTATGCATTTAGGGAAATTGAGGAAAAATGGCTGCATTTTAAGAATGAACCTCATAATGTTAGGATTTCATTGGCAGCTAACATTGTTAATCCATTTGGAGAGCTCAAATTTATTTACTCAATGTGGCAAATTTTTGTTATCAACAATAGCCTTCCTCCTTGGATGTCAATAAAGAGGGAGCACATAATTTTGACAATGATTGTTCCAAGTATTTGTTTACATTATTTTTTTGAATGTAACATTTTCATTTGTCTTGTTTGTTACATAATATCTTACATTTGTTTATTTACTTATATACATACATATCATGGTATTAATTATGTGTAATTTCAAACAATTACTAGGTAAGTACCAAGTTAGTTATATGAATGTATATATTGAGCCTCTTATTGACGAGTTACTAAAGCTATGGGCCGACATCACTATGTATGACATCTGTAAACCAATAAGGCATAGACAATTTCAATTCCACGGAATACTTGTATGGAAAATTCATGATGCCCCCGAGACTAAAACATTTTTGTCATATGTAATGTTCCAATATTTCACAGTATATAATTATTTGAAGATATCATGCATATTTTTTAAATAATCCCTTTGTATAATTGACATTATTCCATTTATTAATGCAGGGTTTTTAAAAAAGGGTAAATTTTCATGTCCAATTTGTGGTCCTAAGATGAAATATTGTCGTTCAAAAAGTTTAGGAAAGAAGGTGTTTGATGAGTATAAGCACTTCCTCGCTAAGAACCATATGTATTGAACTAGTGAAAAAATATTTTCAATGGCAAAGAGGAGACTGGATTAAAACCACAAAGAATGACACCTCACCTATGGAAGTTGGAATATAACAGAAATCGTCAAGGTATGTAATTTGTTTATGTATCATATATGTAATATCTTTAATTTTTCATGAAACTAACTCCAAAAATAGAAGAAAAGAGAGATCAATGCCTTATAAATTAGCCACTTCAAGGGGGAAACATCCTTTACATTACATAAATGAACCATTATTGGATGATACAAATGAAAAAAACTTCCTTTCTATATATAGGAGTCCAATTGGTCATAATATAATCCTAACCGACATAACAATAACAATGTAAGGGCACAACATTAACAATAGTGGGCTTCTATGGGGCACAATAATAATAATATGGGGACTACATGGGCACAAAAATAACGATAAGGGGGCTATACTAACAATAACAATAAGGGGATACACTAGTATTATAAGGACCTAACATGCCCCTCTCCTTCAAACAAGTGTTGTCCTCAACGCTTGATTATTTATGGATGCTTTTGTATAAAATTCTCATCCTCCCATGTGGATTCTTCAGCGGGTAAGTTCTTCCACTTGATGAGATACTTTGAAATTGATTGATTTCGTAGCTGTTGAGATATTGTTTCTATGACTGCTTTAGGTTCCAATATTATTTTTCCTTCCTTGTCAAGTTCTGGCAATATTGTTTGAATTGGGACTTTCTCCATCTTTTCTCTATTAGGAATAATTTCTTGTAGCAACTTTGTCAAACCTTCCTTCAAACCTTCCATGTATGATTTTATGTCATTCTTCATATATTCCATGTTTCCTTTTAGTTTTTCTTCTATACCATCGATATTAGCTTCCATTCAATTCTTCAAACCATTCATATTAGCCTCCATGTCTACTATTAAACCATATATGTCATCTTTGGTTGCTCTTTGTGAGATCGAAATTTGTTGCACTTGGTAACATAATTTTGATATATCATACTGCAATTCTTCCTCTTCATGCGTCATAGTAGAATTTTCTGAGGGCTTAATGGGTGTATAATTCGTTTTTGGAGGGATTATAGAACCAAAAAATGCTTCAATATGCCCTTGGAATCACTTCAACTACTTTTTCAAACAAAATTTATGTAATTAAAAAAAAATGAATACACACCTTTTTATTTCTTTTAGGAGCTCAATATTGAAACAGTTGTAACCCTGTAATTAAGGATCTACGAGATTTGAACTTCGGTCCTGTGGTATCCCTCTGAGTCTTCTTTCCAATGCCATAGGTTAGACCTGATTTGGATTCTTCAAGGCAAAGTTATGCCTAATCTCCCGCAATGACCTAATTATGGACTTGTTCAGTAGAGCGAACTTGTATGGCGTGCCACGTGTCACTGTTTCCTCCTTCGGCTTAGAAATTGATATAAATTAAACTACAACCTGTGTACATTCAACCAATTTTTACATAATTCCAATCCAATGCTCAAAGAGAGAGTTATGACGATTTTTCCAAGGTCACCTATTTGAGATGAAATTCGGGAGCCTACAAAAACCCTAAATTCCACAGATGATATCTCCAAAAATATTGCGAACCAAGATCTGAAATTTTTACACACTGTTCATACATATTACTTTGCAAATGGATTTTTTTTTAGCTTCTGAACCTTCGTATAAAAAATGTTATAGAAAAAATTCCATGATGACATGTTTGAAGCAACGAAACCCTAGAATCCAAAGCTCTGATACCAAATGCTATGAAACCAACTCCAAAAATAAAAGAAAGGAGAGATAAACGCCTTAGAAATTAGCCACTTCGAGGGGGAAACCTCCTTTACATTACATAAATGAGAAATTCATGGATTATACAAATGAAAAATCCTCCTTTCTATATATAGGAGTTCAATGGGTCACAATATAATCCTAACCGACATAACAATAATAATGTAAGGGCACAAAAATAACAATAGTGGGCTTCTATGGGGCACAATCATAATAATATGGGGACTACATGGGCACAACAATAACAATCAGGGGGACATACTAACAATAAAAATAAGAGGATACACTAGTATTATAGGGACCTAACAAATTTTTATTTTTATATAATTTATTTTATCGTATTTGATAATTATTGTTGTGATTTCTTCTATGCTTCATCATGAAGGTCGTGAAGGTATTACTGATGGGCTTCCACAAGTAATGAAAATTTATTCCATTCAATTCATGAGGTTTCCCTACTATGAGGACCCAAAAATAGTTCATTTGTTTGATAGAATGCATATCGAAAAGAATGTGACAAAAAACATTATGGTGAATAATAGATGGTAGGAAAGATAAAGAAAGAATTGCCAAAATTTGTAGTAACATTCAGGAATCCAATCATGAAATGCAAAGTGGGATCCAATCAAACAAAAATGGACACTGAAATAAAATTCCATGGTTATGAACAAACAATCAAAGCAATGATGTAAAAGTGGTCATTCGAAGAATTAAATTTCCCACAGGTTTTTCTTCAAACATAAAAAATATATTAACAAAGAAAGGTGAATTTGCTGGGGAAAAACACATGATTGGCATACCTTCATTAAGGTAATTATTATTTTCATATATATTTTAGTTTTGGTATACATCTTCATAATTTTTTTTGGTCTAATTTGGATTAAACAAATAAGTATTAATTTTTATTGTTACAATATGTTCTACCTCTATCTCTCTCAGATGAATTTGATAATAACATGAAACAAATTATATATGATCTTGGGAAATACATGAGGTAAGTAGTAATTTGTATGCAAAATGTTTTTCCAATTTGTTATTCACTTTAATGACATGCATTTTACTTGTAATGTAATATATTATGTTTTGTTGAAACATGTTATTTGCTTGTATCATTTGTATATGGTTGTCATTGAAAGAAACCCATAAAGAAGATATAACGTATTGGAAGAGAGAAATTCCTTAGCTAATGTGTGAATTGAAAAAGTTTCTACCTACGATATTTTCAATGCACAAGAGCACTATCTCATACACCAATTTGAGGAGATTAAATTGTGTGGACTTGTGCACACAAGATCAAAGTGGCTGGTGGAAAGACACTTGAAATCATTGAAGGCCTTGGTTAGAAAAAGAGCACGTCTTGAGGGTACTATGCTGGAGGGATATATGTTGTATCAATACATGCTGTATATTAGTCAATATATTCCTAAATTAGTAGCTTATA
This sequence comes from Pinus albicaulis, assembly GCA_034641835.2. NCBI lineage: Eukaryota > Viridiplantae > Streptophyta > Pinopsida > Pinales > Pinaceae > Pinus > Pinus albicaulis. The sequence goes on from CM076570.1 coordinate 1,425,782,534, forward strand.
TGCTTGTAGATAGATTTTGGGATATGAAATCTATCAAAAAACTTGAAGGGTAGCACCTATTAGGGAAGGTAGAATGAGCAAAGTGAGAGGTATTTAAATATTTAATGTGGAGATTATTAATAATACATATAAATTTTATTTTTTGTTTATATCATTATTATTTAATTTTATTCTTTCACCAATTATTGATATTGACCATGATAACTATTTATTGGGGAATTTTGATTTTCCTGATAAAGTTCATCGAGAGTGGGATTCACTACATATGTACATTGCATTCAATATTGACTGGATGAAGGTATGGATTGAAATATGTATACAACATGATGGCATGTTATCATGGGAAGAGGTGTGTACATTGGTTATAGAAGCTCATCGTAAAGGAGATACCAATCTTATGTAGAGGGATATTGATTTAGTAAATTGTTTGAAAGATAAACATGCAAGCATGCATTTTCACCGTGAAATATTTTATTAAGTTATTTTATAAATTATTAATGTGAATGCATGTGTGTATTTTTTTCAAATACTTTCCAATTTATATAAATATGTTTATTAATTGACAATGCCTTTCGTTATGTTTTTGGCATATTGCAGTTGAAACACCACAAGGATATGTGGTACAATGGATGTAACATTCACACCAAAAAGTTGAATGAAAAGAGGAAAACTTCTGATTGTGGGATAAATGTAGTCTTCTAGGTCACTCATGTTTCCCCTAGAAGTGACACAAGTCCACAAGTCTCTGAAAATTGATACTATGGGCATTTGGATGACATACTTGAGTGTGAATTTAATTCCTTTAAATTTTTTCTATTCAACATCAAATGGTACATGTTATGAATGAATGAGCATGATCTTGATAGAACTATTATTAAACACCATAACAAATTTACCATGGTTAATACAAGGTCATTTAATCTAGGACCAAATCACTATGTTCTTTGAAGCCAATACGGACAAGTATTTTACTCAAGTATTCCAGGTAGATGGGGTTGGTCATATGTTGTTAGATATGATCCAAGAGGAAGGCCGATAGAGTATAATGTAGTAGAATATGATGGTATTAAAGAGGAAGATGATGTAAAGGAGAAATTACTTCATGTGTTAGATGAAGACATCCAAGAAGCTCAAGAAGATGTTAATCGAGGCAATGTTCTAGGTAAATATGACATGGAAAACATACAGTCAAATGAAGAACTTGAAGAAGTCAAACGGAACATAGGAGACAATTTTCTTGATGATAATAATGATGATGATATGATTGGAAATGATGACATTGATGATGATGTTGATATGGCGAATCCTTTTAAAATCAATTTTAAGCCGGATGATACAGATGTTGACTTGGATGAAGAATAGGATTAATGAGATAAAAATGTTGAAATGTATGAGGTATATGTTTATATGTTTTGAGTAGATTTGTCCTCTTTCATTTTACTTAAAGTTTTATTTTCTTAGTAATTTGTAGCTATGCTATATTCTTACTATGTTGCTTTCAAATATTTTATAGAAGATAAACTAGCTATTGGGGAATTGAGAGTGATGTGAGGGGAGAGGAGGGGCCATATAGGCTTTCTGCCTCCACGTGACTGACCTTGTTTAGTAGAGAATACATTATTCTTGAAACCAAGAAAAGATCATTGAGGATTAGGCACTTGATGGATCAAATAACAATCGTCAAAGCACCTTAATTTTATATTAAAGGTCACAAGTTCAATTATCTTAATGCTCTCAGGGTTTGGTAAATGTTAAATTAACTTAACATTTAAGAATCAATGGAAATTATACTTTAATTAATTGACCCCACACAAATCCAAGGGTTGTGAATAAAGTTGAAAATTTTCAGTTTGTGTTTGCATGCACTGAAATTTGACATGGTTATAGTAGATGCATGCGTTGAAGATATGGGAGGGTTCCCAGATCAAATATGGATTTCAAAAATAGTTTGAAAAAATTATAACATGAATGTCAAGGAGATGAAATTATTTATTGTTTTTTATTTGAGGGTTAGGCGCTCGATTGGTCGAGTACCCATTGTCAAAGAACCTGAATTCACTATTGAGGGCTCATGAGTTCAATTATCTCGGCGCTCTGAGGGTTAGGTAAATGTTTAATTCACTTAAAATTTAGGAATCAATGGAAAATATGCTTTAATTAATTGACCTTGCACAAAGCCAAGTGTTGTGAATGGGACCAACAATGTATTTTATTTTATTTTATTTTGTGCTTGTATGCATTGAATCTTGACATGGTTATAGTAGATGCACACGTGTATGATATGGGGGGGTTCCTATACTCAAATATGACTAACAAATAATTCGAAAAAATGATAACATAAATTTCAAGGAGATGAAATTATTCATTATTTTTTACTGTCCTTATCATCCTATGTATTTACTAGCCCTGTCGAGGGTTAAACACTTGATTGGTCGAGTAGCCATTGTCAAAGCACCTTAATTTTCTATTGAGATGTTGGGTCTCGTTGAAGAATGTAACTAGGTTTGGTCTTCATAGTTGTAATTGAGTCACAATGAAATGTATTTATCAAAAGAAAGAAAGATGATTTATTATTATTATTATTATTATTATGACTTATTAAAGCATGGGTTTCATGCTTGGGTCATCATGTTCTAGGTAAAAGTCCCCATTGACGAATTCTAGGTTTTATCTGGATTCATTAGAGTCATTTCCCATTCTATAAAACCTTTCTTGGGATTTTGAATCATGTAAAAATAATTATTATTGAGTTAAATAAGTCATTTGTCACGTCCACACCAAGTCGACCCTTACCTGATCAAGTTGGCCTACATTAGGGTAATTCAACCCATAGAAGAGGCTACAAATAAGTACAATTTGATTCATTTGGAGGATCACACTCAACAAGTTCGATACACAAGAAGGAGAAGTAGAAAAAGTGGGAAGTTGCAAGAGAAGAAGAAAAATGCAGGAGAGGGACAAGATTGAAGTTTTGGGCTATCTCTCTCTCACTCGTGCGAAGTTGTTGGGCTATATCTCTCTCTTACTCGTGCGAAGTTGTTGGGCTATTGCTGGGGTCAAATTTCTACTACTGGAGATGTCAAAATTCTATATCTGCTTCTAGGTTGAAGTGTTGCTTATTCAAGGTCAAAGTGCTGCTGCTTCTAGGTCAAATTTTTTGCTGCTGTTACTAGGTTGAAGTTCTGTTGCTGCAAGGTCGAAGTTCTAGTTCAAAGTTGCTTATGGTAGGTTATCATCTGTAGTAGAAGGGATGAATGACTTGGTGATTGGAGGAAGTCTGTGTCTTTTTCAAAGAGTCTTGTATTATCTCATGAAACTACTGAAGGAAGAGTTTTTGACTGGGGTTTCCCCTAGATAGGGGTTTTCCCCTAGCTACTCGCCTACATTTGGTGTCTTCGATCTTCGTTTTATGGTTTTGGTAATTACTTTATGAAATAAGATAAAATAAGATCACAATAAAGTTAATAAGAACATAAGTGTTATCACTAATTTTTTTTTTTTCAAAACATGGTATGGCAACTCTGTTTTGATCATGGTCTAAATAGTTTTGAAAGTCATTTTAGCATGGTTAAGGGTATGTCATAGTTATAGAGGTTTATTGTTCACCATCAAAATTAAAATAAGGTCTTTATAGGTCCATTCCATAGTCAAAAGGTTCACATTTTTCATTTAAGGATCATCTAAGTAAGTTTTGGGTCGATTTTATGCAATTAGCCACAAATCCACAGTTTTGTAGCACCGTTAGTTCAAAAAATGAGTTTTGCGCTATGAAATCACTGCTACTTTCGTAGTGCAAAGTGCGAAAATTACACTGTGAGCACTACAAAAGCACGGTTTCTTAGCTTTCATGTCAAATAAGCCGAGATTTGTCAGTTTAAGTTGGGGAATGACATGATAGGGGTATGGTGAGTCATTTAGTTACCAAATTTGATGTACTTACCTGTCCTTCAGTCATCATAGTCATGATAGGATATCATTCAGACATCATTTGGTCATGAGGTGACATCTCTAATTCGATTTTTTGCCTAATTAAGTCATCTCTGTTTCATTTACCTGCACATATGTTCTCCAAGCTTTGAAGCAGTAAGGATAAGCTTGTGGTTGTTCTTTTCAAAGGAAACTCTCACCATTATCAAGTGAGGTTGTTCATCATATCAAGCGAGGATGTTTTACAAGTTTTAGAGAAGCTAACAAGTTCTCTTTACAAGAAACCTTTAACTAGGCATGAAAAGAAACTCCAAGAGGGCAGTAAAGATATCCAAGTAACTATTGAAGCAGCCAAAGTCCCTGAAGAGGTGGTTGATCTCTCATCAACTATAGTGGAGCATTCAACCAGCAAGATAGAGAAGGGAAAGGAACACATGTCAGAGTGTCAAATGTTGGAAGAAAGGTTGAAGCTAGAAAATCAAGAAATGGAAATGATGAGAAAGAGGGCAAGAAAGAACAACATTGAAAAGACAAAATTCAAGAGGATGAAAGCTGTTTGGGAAGGTCAAACAGTTGCTAGGTCAGAGATTCCAAACGGTGCACATCAGTTCTTTACATGGACAGTTCCAAATATTAAAGAAGCAAAATTTGTTAGAGTGATAAACACCCATTTGAGAGCCAGTAATAGAAAGCTAAGAGGCCAAGTGGAGGATTTGGAGCTACAATTAAAACAATCTCAAGATGAACTAAAGAGCAGAGGTACAAAATGACATATTCAAAGCAAACTCAAAATGGAAAAATGAGGATTAAATTTTGTAAAGGTTATGTTTTTAGTTCATGTGGTTGATGGTTTTGATGAGGCTAGTGATTTTCTAAAGTTATAGCATCTTTTTGTTTCAAATTTTGAAGAAAAACTAGAAAAAAATTCTTACTCAGCAGTTTCGTAGCGCCTGTAGTGCAAAAAGGATGAAATGCGCTACGAAACCACTATAGCAGCTTTTTCACCCTTTTCCTTATCAAAATTTGGAGGGAAAACCATGCATTTTGACTTGAAATTTCTAAGGAAGCTAAGTCAAGTGAGTATCAAAGCAACCTTGAAGGAAAGGAAGTTAAATTTTGAAGGAAAATGGGTAAAAAGACTGTGCTACGAAAATCGCCACGAAACTGCGCTGCTTTCGTAGCGCAAGTCTGTTTTCACTATTTTGAGAAATTCAAAGTGGTTTTGCACAGTTGTCATGAAGGGATGACTTGGGACATATGCTAATCATGTTCATGGCATCAATTAGCTTCGAATTTATGGGTTAGAAGTGGTCAGAATATCTCAAGAAACTAGAGGAATCCTAAGCCTAAAAACAGGGAAGCAGTTTCCTAAATTGTAGGAGATCAACATCATCAGCATTATGGTCATAACATGTTGGAGCTCATCATCAGGATTCGACTTAATGGAAAGATAGGTGGAAAATTATGTAATTAATTTTAGATAAAGCTGTTTTGAGTGGAATCAAAAGAGTTCTAATTCTATTTGTAATAGGACTCTATATCAGTTTTACCGCTGTGTTTGTAATAAATGCCACGTTTTATGGTTAGTATAGGTGTCAAAGCATATGAATTCGATGTATATAGCTGTGGATAAGCTTATCTTATGATGTAAATGATCTATAAAATATCAAGGAGTCGAAATATAAAGGGTTGGACATTTGTTAGCAAAAAGACTCTGTTTTATGTAAGTGACTGTTTTCAGCCTAATACAAAAGTTCTACTTAGACAACTCAAGAATCATAAGGAGTTCTTGTATGTTCTTGTTTTGATGGCATCTTTTCAATATTCTATTGCAATGGTGTTTGCTTATGTTACTTAGAATTCATCAATGATGCTCTGACTTCCTTCATAAACAAATTGACTGTGTTTCACTATTCTACATGTTTATTCCTTGACTTGAACTATGATATGCCTTGACTTCCATGATAGGTTTATATCGTTTATCTGTTTTTATCCCATATAGAGTTAGCCATCTACATATTTATCAAAAATCATAAACCCTTGAGAGAGCCCTCTCAGGTTGAGGAGGCTAAGCCTCAACCAAAAGATTGGTTTGAAATAGTTGCACAAGATTGGTTTGATGAGCAACTTATCAAGTCTAATTTTGTGATAACAATAATAATATCACATGTAATTATCAACATAAGAAAATAATTTTTTCTTTTTGATTTTCCAACATGGTATCAGAACTAAGGTGAAGAAGGACAAAGGGAGCCTGAAGATCTATTGAAAGGAGAATAAGGAGTCTAAAGAAGTTGAATAAGGGTAATCAAGGAAAGGGATCATATAAGGAGAGAAGCCTACTCTCTTCAATAACCATGGCTAACTCATTGAATGGAGAAAAAAATTAGAAGGATACTCCAATTATAGTGCATGGAAAAAGAGGATAGATATGATCTCAAGAAGAGTACACAGTCTTGAATCTAGTCAAAGGAAAAGTAAATAAGCCTACAAATGAATTAAGTGAAGCAGAAAAATAAAAGTTAGAGAAACATAGATATTGGCCATGAGACTGATAGTGGATGGAATAGAGGACATGTTGAGTCAAATTATACACTTATAATTTTCCAATCATAAATTGTCAACCTAGGGTAGGTAAGCTTGTGAGATACTATGCAAAATATATGCAGGTTGATTACTACAAGTGTTCATAAGTTAATTAATCATACACACACAAACTAATGCATCTTTCTTGCATCAATGCTCTAGCAGCAAAGGCTATGGAGTGGAATATAACATCCCTCTACAACTCTTGATATTGCTGATATTGACCATGAAAAGATAAAAGATCAAATTACAACAATCAGGAAACCAACTTAGAAAATCGTAAATCCAAACTTTGATCAAATGAAATTAACACATTAACACAAGAAACTTAGTCATTTAATGAATTAACAATATGTTGCTGAAACTCTAGAAATAATGCATTAGATGTGTAAAAGAATTATTGTTGCATAAAAATAATTAAACACACACACACACTGCGCTGTAGGAGTTGTGAGCGAAGGGGGCCCTCCCTCACTCACAACCCCTCAAAAATTGAAGAGGTTGCTCAACAAAGTAGACAAAACATAATATTTGTATTAATATGAAAATATACAGCCAATTACGATCTGATATATTACTTATCATTCGAAATCCCAACCCATCAACCCTTTACAATATGAAATACATCTCCTTTTATACAATCTCTAAAGCCCATATTTGGCTTGAATGAATAATATAAGCTATCAACCAACAATACAAGTCTAGGCTATCGAATTTAGCTTCTTTTGAGTCTAATCCATGACTAAAAGCATGGATTAGACGATTTTTGTTACATAGCGGAAGCTACATGAAATATGGTTATGAGGAGAAAATATGTAAGTTCGGGTTGTTCCAAAACGAGGTTCGAAGCAGCCAATGGAATAGCCTTCATGTGCAAAACATTCCCCACAAAACCCATGTCTTCCCTGTATCTTGAAATAAGTAGAATATAGTGAACTGCTGATGTCGCTGTAGGAAATCAGTGGCTGTAGGAAATCGCGGGTTCTGCGGGAAATATGGAACTGCTGCAGGAAATCTAGATCTACTGCAGGAAATCCGGAGATGCTGCAGGAATTCTTGCTGCATGAGCTGTCTTCAAGATTTTCGGAGCTACTTCGAATCAAAGAAAATCTGCACATAAGTTCTAGATCAGCGAGAGTAGTAATTCAGTAAAGTTACAACTAGATCAAAGAATACTTTAAGTCTAAGGAAAAATGACATTTATTATGTTAATTTGACATACCTTATGCTTATAGTACCCTTTTAGCCAAAAGTAGACAATATAGTTGAACTAAGCATAATAAGGGTGGAAGGAGTTCAAAAATAGGAGATGTAAGGCTTGGGAAGCGTGTGAAAAATGGGCAAAATGGAGACTTAACATCTCCCCCACACCAAAAATATTGCATGTCCCTATGCAAGAAAAACTGTAGTAGCCTTCAAAACAGAGAATTAGTTGTTCACCTGGGCTACAGATACTGCAGCTAGATGATCAAACTGGGCCCGACTATATTCCACCTGAATTTGACCCCTATACATTTCGTTCTTCTTCTTTATATGGTCTATTTGAGTCTGCTTCTTTTTCATAATGCGAGTCACTTTCTCATGCCACTCCTCATGCTATTTCTACATTTTGAGATTGTTCTCCTTAGGGCTGCATTTTCCTTCCTTAAGGCCTGCTCCGAAATGGTCAACGCTTTAATGGTCTCTTCCAGCGCCTGTTGAGACTGCTTCATTTTGGGAGTATCTTCCCCCTCATGATGTCCCTAGGAATATTGGGGCACAATAAGGTCCCCCTTCCCTTGTTTCTCTTCCATAGTTTCGTTTCTACTGTCGTGCAACAAAGGGCTCTGGAAGGACATAGTGTCCTTGTCAATGAATGTGGCCGGTTCCACCTTCTCCTTTCCCTTGGCTAGACTATGGGAATTCCATTTCTTTTTATCAGAATTTTTGGGTGGTGCTCCCCATTTTATGGTATCCTTAATAGGAAGCTTAGCGACTTAGCTCCTCGTAAATATTTTAGCGGGGGTAGAAGGTCCCATTTGTTGGGAACCTTTTACAGCTACCCTAGTGGTTTCCCTGGTCACCATTACTTCTTCATCCTCGTCATCCTCTTTCTCTCGTGGCCCATGAGTCCATGGCTTCTTCTTAGGCTTCTCTACTGGATGTTCCTCCTCAAGCGTTGGAGAGTCAGGGTCTTTGTCTTCCACAAAATGGTTCTCAGTCAAAATTTCCTCCCATGTATTTTTCTTTTTCTGCAGGACCTCCATCAGGATGATTGTCACTAGCCCATGGTGATAGAGGTTTTCCTTTATATGGGTGAATATTTATTTCGCGACCATGGACATTTTTGCCAAGGACATCTTCAAATAATACGAAAAATTTAGGGGCTGATATCAAATTTGTCTGAGAAGCCGAATGTGAAATATAAATGCGAGGCCAAAATGACTTTCACACGTTATATACTTTTGCAGGAAGAACAGTAGATGACAATACTTACTCCTCAAAAACTCTTGTGGAATCCCCTTGCCCCAGTCAGGGTTTGAATGATCCTTCTGAAGGAAGGACTCACACATTCCCTTGTTGAAGCGTTGGTTCTTAAACTATCGTTCCCCATCTTGATGAATCCCACATGCCTATGCCACCAGGTCCCCTGTTAACCGAAATTGAACATTTACGACCTGCACCTTATCACCATTTAGGTTTAAGACGAACAACTTCGTCAATTTGGAGTTATGGCCACTACACTTCTGAAAGAAGGGTAGCCATCCAGATTTTTCTATCCTTGCTTTGCTGCAAGGGTTGGCTTCCAGCAGCGCGAGGCTCTATGGCTCAAATCAAATGGGGGGTCATGGTTTAGACATGGTGAAGGAGGAAATGGAAAAAGTAGATGAGGAAGGAAGGTACAAAGAGAATGCGACTCACAAGAATGTAGACGTGAGATAATAATGCACACAGTTTACAGAATGCAGACCGAGACCTTTGCAATAGGTTTATTGACAAAGAAAAGGGGTTAAATGGGAAAGATCGCAAAGCACAATGTTTTCGAATGACAGGTCGTGATCATGATGAACATCATGATCCGACCTGCAGGATAGGCATCATAAGTACAACCACCGTGATGTCAGAATAATGATGACAGGTCGTGGGATTTACGCTGCAACGACTTACAACGATGTTTTTCCACAAGGGTTACCACAGTATAAGTCATGAAAATGATTAAAATTAAAGCGTCATTATACCTTACCTCAAGCATCTTATCATCGACTGTACCTTACTGAGCTTACCTCCAATGGTCTAGTCCTTGATGATGTTGCTTATCCTTTCAATGATAACTTACTAACATTACATCAGACATTTGATCACATAATTCATGACTTCGATCCATAATGACTGTTAGTACTATATCAAGTAATTTAAACTAATGTTCTATCTATACTTTTTGTCTTTCAGGAACCCAAGGCGTTGCTGCAGGAAATGGAACTGTGCTTGTCAAATGTTTTTTAAAAATTAAAGTGTGACTGTTGAACATTATGCAGGAATTGAAACTATATTTTTCAAACCTTCTGCAGGAATTGAGACTGTGTCTGTTGACCCTTCTATAGGAATTGAGACTGTGTCTGCAGGAAATAAAACTATTTCTGTCGAACCTTCTGCAGGAATTGATACCATGTCTGTAGGAATTAAAACTGTGTCTTTCGAACCTTCTGCAGGAATTGAGACTGTGTCCGCAAGAATTGAAATAAATGTTTATCCTTCTGCAGGTATTGAAACCGATCTTCTCCAACGTCTATGTACAGTCCATTTCACATGAATGTAGGTGTTGATGTCGAATGTACAATGATCTCATTGTATTACCAACCATTGAGGTCAACTGTTAACCAATGCGAGGCCCATCACCATTAATGGGAGCGAGGACAAAGGTACCATGATGAATCCTATCAGGTGTGAATTTATGAGTTGTTGTCGAACCCCCTGTAGGATCTAGTAGTAAAGGAGCCATAATGTTTCTCCATTGCTACTGGTGAGATAGCCTGTCATTAGGGCATACAGGTTTCAAGGTATCACAAGGCTCTAATCCTGCACCTAGATAAGTTGCTAATGTCGATGGGCCAAGATTGTTGGAAGGAGGGCCTTAAGAAATCCCACATCAGTCCAACATGAGCAATCCATAGATTAACTAATTTTTATTTTATTTTATTTAGAGGATCCCAAAGGATCTACTAACTTGTGTTTTTAACGAGACCGATAGAAGTCCATGCTCACCAGATTTCAATTTTAGAGAGTCTGAAATACTGCAAAATAAGAATTCAGGGGGGTTCATTTTCCATAATTAGTCCATCAGGCCTAGAAAAAAAGGAATAAACCTATACCCAATAGACATTCCTCTCATGGTTAACTGAGCACGAGGTGGAACATAGTAAGCTCATTGTATCAGCAGGCAAGTCAAGAAGAGATAGTGGAAGGAATGATCCATTCCCTTACCATCTCCAACTCTTTATTCTTCACAATTTATTACACAAATTCCTCCTTTGATTTGGGTTTTTGATATAGATCGAGTCTGTGGCCGCCATTCACCAAGAAGGTAACATTCTCATCATCAATAGTTTTAATATGAACAGGTCCATTTTCAAAAACTTTCCAGATCTCATATGGGCCTAGCCAATGTGTATTGAACTTCCCTTTAAAGTTTTTAAATTTTGAATCATACAACAATGCCTAGTCTCCTTCTTTCAATTGATTCTTTTTTATGTATCTGTCGTGCCATTTAGCCCTTTGTTGTTGGATCGAGTTAGTATGCTGAAAAGCATCCTGTATGATCTCATCCAGCTCATTGAGCTGCGAGATTCTCTGCTGTTGTGCTTCATCAAGGTCTATACACAAATATGATGCCATCTTGAAAGTTCTGATATGAAATTAAATGGGAATCAAAGCTTGTTTTCCATACACTAATTCATACGGAGAAAAGACAATGGTACTTCTCCATGTGATCCTGTAAGTTGAAAAAGCCTCAAGAAGTCGGTCAGACCAATCCTTTTTTTGTAGTTGCACTATTTTGGTAAGGATTGTCTCTAACACCTTATTGGTTGATTCCAGTTGCCCATTGGCCTGTGGATGATAAGGGGTGGAATTCTGGTGGGTAATCTGATATTTTTTCACAATTCCCTGCATAAGCTTAGACAAAAACTGAGCACCTTGATCAGTAAATATTTCTCTAGGTACTCCAAATATCACAAAAATATCAGAGAAAATAAAATCTATCACTTCTTTTTTTGTTGCTCTAAGTAGTGCTCTTCCTTCCACCCACTTTGTAACATAATCAATACAAACCAAGATATACTTCTTACCTTTGGATGTAGGATTGATGGGAACTGCAAAATCAAGAGCCCACCTCTTGAAGGGTTCTATGAGAACCTATGGCTGGAAGGCATCTTGTATGATTGTACAAGATGCCCCATTATTTGAAAATTATCACACTTCCGAACATACTCCTTTCCATCTTTGAAAAGACTAGGACAATAATAACCTGTGCGAAGGATCTTATAAGCTGTCCACTTGTCTGCAAAGTTTCCTCCACAGGGTTCATCATGATAGGCTCTCAATATGTCATAGATCTCATCTTCCCTGACACACCTGCGAATAATCAAATCAGGTCTATTGAAAAAGAGATATCCCCTAATCCAAGATTAATCAACAAATTTCCATTGATTATATTTTTCTGATTAGATGAAAAGTAAGGTGGAAACTTTCCTGTAGCAAGATAATTAGCCATGTTTGCGAACCAAGGCGTTTTAACAGAGATGGAAAACAAATTTTCATCTGGAAATTTATCATTAATAGGAACATCCTCACCTGCATGGTTGAGCCTAGACAAGAAATCAGCTACCTGATTTTCTTTTCCAGGCCTATCCAATACCGTGATGTCAAATTCTTGCAACAACAATAGCCACCTAGTAATTCTTCCATTAGTGATTGGTTTATTCATGAGACAACGAATATCAAAATGATATGTGTGTAAAAAAACTTCATAACCCTTGATGTAGTGTCTAAACTTGTTAATAGCATAAATCACAACAATGAATTGTTTTTCAGTTACCGTGTAATTCAGTTCTGTAGGAGTTAAATTTTTACTAACAAAATAAATAGCATGGGTTACAGGATCCTCTTTTTGACCCAATACAACTCCTATGTTTGAATCAGAGGCATCAATGGAAATATGGAAGGGAAAATTCCATTCTGGGCCTCTCAGGACAAGTGCTGAAGAAAGATTTTCCTTGAGTTTATCAAATGCAGCTTGACACTCATTATTCCAATGAAATTCAGATTCTTTAGTCAATAATTTAAAAAATGGAGAGGCTACCTTTGTAAAATTTTCAGTAAACCTTATGTAGTAGCCTACTGTCCAAGAAAACTCTGCACTCCCTTTTGATTGATTGGTGGGGGCAACTTTACAATAACTTCAATTTTCGCCGGATCAACTTTAATTCCTGTAGTAGAAACATGATGACCCAAAACATTACCTTTAGTCATGATCATAAACACTTTTCATTACTTAATGAAAGACTTGTTTCTCTACATATCTGCAAATTTTTTTCAAGATTATGTAAAGCCTCATCAAAAGTATCACCCATAATTGTAAAATCATCCATACAAACTTCCACGCAATCATGCAAAATGTCAGAAAAAATACCAAGGACATTCCGTTGAAATGTGGCAGGTGCGTTGCATAGACCAAATGGTAATACTTTATATTCATAGGTACCCCAAGGACATGTAAATGTTGTCTTCTCCTGATCGTTTGGAGCTATCCTAATCTGATTTCATGCACTAAACGCATCTAGGAAGGAAAAATACTTTTTCTCTGCTATAGTGTCCAGTACTTGGTCTATAAACGATAAAGGGAAATGGTCTTTTAATGTACCTTTTTTTAATTACCTGTAATCTACACACACTCACCATTTACCATTATTTTTTGGGACAATAAATAGTGGGGACACCCACTGGCTATCTAAGATAGGATATATGAACCCTACATTTATTAATTTCCGCAATTCATCTTTTACAATTTCCCTTAAAGCAGGGTTCATCCTCCTTTGTGGCTGTCTCATAGGACTAGCATAGTCTTCTATATAAATATGATGAATGCATGCATCTGGGTGAATGCCCCTCATATCTGTATATTCCCATGCAAATGTATCTGAAATTTTTTTCAATGTTTGAATTAATTGTTTCTCTTGTTTAGGAGTTAAGGAAGAATTAATGTTTAAAGAATTTTTAGGAAAAATTTCCACTACCTTACTCCTCCATTCAGTCATTGAATATGCAGGAAATGTAGATAAGAGGGCTGAATGTAATTTAGAAGCGGTACTATGTTCATAAAAATCTTGCAGATCAACAATGATATCTAAACTATGGCAAGACTGCTCTTCTAAATGCTATGCAAAATCAGGATTATAAATACAACAATTTAACAGATTTTCCTTAAGACTCATGGCTTGGGCTATTGTTAAAATTGGTTGGGTACACTCAGAATCATGCTCTTCTTCTTCAACCCAATGTTTATTCTCCGACATCTAGAGGGGTTTAGCACAGGGATACAAATTGATGTGCTTTGTTTAAGCCCCATGAGTGATGGTCATGTTTCTAGATCTACACCCTATGTAGGAATCAACCGTGGCTAACCATGGCCTCCCCAAGATCAATGGATGCCCTCCCAAGTTAGTTTTAGGCTGAAGAATGTAAAATTATGCAGGGTACTCCCAAGAATCTATTGAGATGACAATGTCTTCTAATAGTCCCTAAGGCTTAACCTTAGACCTATCTTCTAATTCTAACATGATAGGAGTGGGTATTAAGTCAAAGGATCCTATATGAGATAAAGTCTCCATAGTCATCACATTAATGGCTACACCTAAATCAATCAAAGTGTTCTTTATGGGATACCCAATGATAAAGGTGGTAACCACGGGGATTCCTGGGTCGTCATATTTTTCAGTAACAAATCCGGTGGACATTAAAATTGCAAGCTTTCCACCTACTTGAATTGTGGAGGGTTATTTATTTTGTCTTCCTGGTTTCTTGGTACATAGTTCCTTTACTGTTTTGGCATATATTGGGATATCTTTGATTTCTTGCAGCAATGGGATCTTGATGCACATATTTATCAATTCAGACACAAGATCGAACTCGGGCTGTTTAGTTTTTATTTCCATTTCCAACCTCTCTGGAAAAGGAGGCTATAATAAATGGGATGAGGAAGATTCTTGTGGCCTAGATGATTTTTCTGGTTCAGGTGTGGTTTCATATTCAAGTATTTCGAGGATATTTTCCTCTACAATCTCTTCAATTCTTTCGGGATGAGCCACCAATTTTCCTGGTCTAACTTTAATTTTCTGTAGCGGCACAGGGAATACCTGCAGCGACACTGAGAATTCCAATAGTGCAGGAATAGATATTTCCTGCAGCGGCACAGGGAATTCCTACAACACAAGAACATAAATTTCATGCAGCGGCTGCGGTGCAATACAATAAGTAGGAAAAGTGGGATAAGTGACCAATGCAATGTTGTGAGCGGAATGGATGGTTTTATTATTCGGGTTAGACACTGGCTGAGCAGGTAGCTGTGTGGGACGGGGTTGATTTGGTGGGGTAGTCAATTGAAGCTGCTGTTGCGGTTGTATCATTTGTTGTGGTGTGGGCTACAGAGGATAAAAGTTTTGAGTTTGGAAACTTTGTGCAGCAGGGTAAGAATAGTTCCCCTACCAAGGTTGTTGAGGGGGCCAAGGATGCCAGGGCATTGGAACATTCCACATATGATTTTGAGCATAAGGAAATTGAAAATGAAATTGTGACATACTTGCATGATGTGGCTGCCATGGTTTTTGAGATGCCATTGCATAAAGTGTACTGACAACGTCTTGATGTTCTATATATGCTGCTTTGATTTCAGGCAGAGAAGCACATTGATCAGTGGAATGATCAGCTTTGCAAATTCGACATACTTCTATATTGTCAGTAGGGAATTCCCTTAGAGTATGTTTCTTCTTGCATTTGGAGCAGAACACAGCCAAGGCTTTCTCCAATTCATCCTGTTTTTCCTGTTTCTTCTTAGCCTAAAAAACACCCAATTGTGAAGACAAAGTGATAAGAATATTAGTTTTAAAGTTTTAAAACAAATTACCCATTTCAGCTTGGGTTACTCCAACTTCAGAAACTGATTTAACAAGCCTATAAGAAGTGTCTCTTGACCCTCATCCAACCTTGGAATTTCCTCTGGAATATATTCTAAAAAGCTCACACACATCTTCATAGCTCAACTTTTATACATCACCTTCTCCCATTAAATTTGAGACCTCCAAATACTCTGATCTGATTTCCCTAAGAAAAATGTTTCTCTTGGTATCTTGATCCAATTGATTCATCTTAGATCCTTGTAAGTCATATTGGAATATTTCCACCAAATATTCAAGGCTCTCCCCTTCCTTTTGAATCATGCCAATGATTTATTCCCTGAGATCCCTAGTCTTACAATAGTCTTGGTACTTTTTCAAGAACACCTTATTCATTTCATCCCAAGTTGAAATGGAGTTTGATGCTAACCCCATAAACCTCCTGAGAGCTACATCCTTCAATGTAGCTGGTAATAACTTTAGTTTCTGGGCATTGGAGGAATAGTCATAGCTTCTGCATAGTACATCAAATTCAAATAGGAAGGCATCAGGGTCTTCACTAGATGCACCACGAAAGTTAGGCAAGGCCGAGGGAGGAATGTTTTTCATCTGAGTAGCTCCAAAAGTCTCCTTAATAGGAAATTCAAATGTGACTAGTTTCTCCTCATTCTCATCAGTGCCTTCTAGATAAGCCATATCAGTCCAAGAAAGAGTGGGACCTTGGAAGGGTACAAATTCTTCAGAATTAATGGTATGGAGTTTTGGTTCTATGACGGGGTTCACGAGGAATTCCTCTTCAGGTTGACCACTAAGTAGAGATGCTATATTTCTTGTAAGGGGAGACTCAAGATGGGAAGCAATAGAAGACTTTCCAATAGAGGATTCTTTTGTGGAATTATCAATCTGATTAGGACTACAAACCTCCTGTTCGAATTCTTCTTTATTTTCTACCTTATTTCTTGCAGAATTCCTTGTTCTGGCCAATGTATTAGTAAATGAAGTGGTGCTCACACCACCACGAAAACATTTCAAGATACTAGACCCTATTCATCTATTATACAAACAAATTCAAAAACTCTACTTACCAACAATTAGGACATGGATTTGGTGAATTTCAAACCTTTGTGGGTGCGTGGGATTTTCCCTTTGTCTTATCACTTTGACCGCCCAAGTCCTGTAAAAAAAAAAAAAAATCAAACTAAAACACTTTCAGTAACATCCCTTAGCACCTCCCCGACAACGACGCCAAAATGTTGAGTAAAATTATACACTTATAATTTTCCAGTCATAAATTTTCAACCCAGGGTAGGTAATCTTGTGAGATACTATGAAAAATATATGCAGGCTGATTACTGCAAGTGTTCATAAGTTAATTATTCATACACACACAAACTAATGCCTCTTTCCTGAATCAATACTCTAGCAACAAAGGCTATGGAGTGGAATATAAAATCCCTCTACAACTCTCGATATTGATGATATTGACCATGAAAAGATAAAGTATCAATTTACAACAATAAGGAAACCAACTTAGACAATCGTAAATCCAAGCTTTGACCAAATGAAATTAACACATTAACTGTGTATATTATACAATATGTATGTATATATTGGATTCACCCGATCTAACAATGTTATATAGTTAAATACTGGATCGCTTCTACAAATATTTGTGGAGTTAAAAAACACAATCGCCAATCACATAAGCATGAAGAAATATCAAGCACACACAACACATATAATTTCCCGAGGAAAGCTTACAGCTAAAAACCCCACTATATTCTATTGTATATTATATCATGGATCATGAAACAATTACATACAAAACTCTTCTCACAAGAGCCCTCAGTACATATGCTAATTATCTCACATTTTCATACAAAAATTAGAAAATCTCTTTGCCAATTCACTGTCTCCAGATAACCTGCCTTCACTGCGCAATCCCTGCTAAATGAAATCCCTGAATTGATGCACTCCTGTCTGCCTTGACTGTGCAAGTATCATTGGTGCATCCAATGTGTATGTGATTGGATGTGTGCAAGCTAATAATGTCACAAATGATAGTTATCTTCCCTTTCACCTTGAATTCAACTGGGTCTCCACTGGATCCTACATACATGCAGTTAATAATAGTAAATCTTCAGTGGCATGTGAGATCACTCCATGTGAATTAATTAATATTTAATTCACTTGATATCTCACTAGTGTATCTTCAGTTACAACTAGCACAACTGAGTTTAACTTACTTGACTGAGTTAAACTATTTAAAACTTTCAAAAAATCATGCTCCACTGCACTTCAAACTTTGTTACAACTAGAATCACCCAATTACAACTAGAATTACTCTACATGTCCCACCAACGAAACTCTAACTCGAAATTCACTTAGCTAAATTATTTGCCACTCCAGTTAACTATTTTCAATTCCACATTGAGAATAAATTATAGTTTAATGTCCATATAAATTAAGGGATAATAAAAATAGACATGCACCTAAAAATAGTCCTTTTGGCCACACCCTAGTGTAGGTGCTTAATGCACAAGTGTGGGTGCTGAATCTTCTTGTTGAATCTCAACACTCCCTCTCAAAAAGAAAGGGATTATCCTTCACCATGATCCTATCTCTATGGTATTCGAATTTTCTCCCGATGAGCGCCTTCGTCAGAATATCTACATTATGATCTTCCGTAGGAATTTACTGAAGCAACATGATCCTCCTCTGCACACAATATCTGAGATGATGGTAC
This sequence comes from Pinus albicaulis, assembly GCA_034641835.2. Taxonomy (NCBI): domain Eukaryota; kingdom Viridiplantae; phylum Streptophyta; class Pinopsida; order Pinales; family Pinaceae; genus Pinus; species Pinus albicaulis. The sequence goes on from CM076570.1 coordinate 1,425,800,939, forward strand.
CAGGTATATATATGCTTGGACCTATAATGAAACACACGATTAATCGAGAGTTTAATGCAACTCTGATTATCACAATGAATCACTGTCAGATCCATCTGAGAACCAAACAAACCAACCAAGATCTTTCTCATCTAGATAGCCTCACATGCAGCTTGACTTGCTGCCATGTATTCCGCTTCCGCTGAACTTAGTGCCACAGATCTTTGTTTCCTATTGTACCAAGAAACTGTTGTGGAACCGATGCTAAAGATCCCTCCTGATGTGATCTTTCTATCTGATGGACTACCAACCCAATCTACATTTATGAAGCCATGCAATTTCACTCCATCCGTCTGTCTATACCTTAGACCATACTCTGATGTACCCCTCAGGTATCTCAGGACATTCTTCCCCACCTTCCAAAATAGGTTGGTAGGCTTAACCATAGCTTGACTCAACTGGTTAACCACATAGCAAATGTCTGGTCTCGTGTTCATTAGATACATTAGCGAACCCACTAACTATCAATAGACAGTAGCATCTACTACCTCTCTAGAAGTAGCATCCTTTTTCATCTAGTTTCCTGGAAGAGGAGTATCCATGGGTTTGAATCTCTCCATGTTAAACTTACCCAGTATATCCTTTGCATACTTGCCTTGAGACAAAAATTTCACCATCCCACTGCCATATTTCCAATCCAAGGAAATAATGAAGGATGCCCATATCCTTCATTTCAAACTCCCTTGCAAGATCCTCCTTGCATGAGTGTATCAGCTGCTCATCACCAGTAAAAATTAGATCATCAACATAAAGAAAAATGATCAATAAATTACCCTCAAGCACAATCTGGTACATGTTTGCATCTGCTTCACTTGGTGAAGCCAATCCCGGTGAAATAGTTGTCTATCCGAGTATACCAAGCATAGGGTACTTTATTTAGCCCATACAACGATCTTTTGAGTTGGCACACATGCAACTCATTGTTGAAGATATCGAAACCTTTAGGTTGCAATATGTACACCTCTTCCTCAATGATCCCATTGAGAAACATAGTTTTTACATCCATCTAATGAATGCACCAACCCATCTGCGTTGAGAGTGCAAGGATGGTCCTTAAGGAAGAGTACCTTGCGATAGGTGCAAAGGTCTCATTATAATCTATCCCCTCGATCAGTGAGAAGCCCCATGCCACAAATACGGCCATGTATTTCTCCACACTCCCATCAGTAGCTTGCTTTACCTTGTAGATCCATCTCGAACCTACCATTGGTTTGTCAACTGGTCTTGGGACAATTTCCCATGAACTGTTTTTGACAATGGAGTCATACTCCTCCACCATTGCATCCACCCAAGTAGGGTGCTGCACTGCTTCATGAAAGGAAGATGGTTCAGTCACAATACCTTTGCTCTTGAGATCCATGTATCCAGTAAATCAGTGAGGATACTGTCTTTGTCTGCACTGTGAAGTATGGGCTCCTACATTCTATGCAACATCAAGTCTCAGCCTATCATATTCCATGGTGTGCCTTCTGCCATTTCTGATAGATGGACCTGCATGAGTGATTTCCTCCACTCCACACACCTCCTCATGTGCTGATCCACATCTTGAGACTCATCTATGGGAACCAATAGTTCCTCCTATGCATGCAATTCCAACTCCCTCTCAATGGATAACCGCATGGCTTTCCCCTAATCAAATTTTATATCCCGTCGCACAACAGTCATTCTGTTGTTTGGAAAATACGCACAATAATTATGGGGTGTTTCTGTGTACCCCACAAAAATCCCAACTTCAGCAGTTGGTTCCAGCTTCTTCCTAGCTTCCTTGGTCACATGCACATAAAAATATGAGCCAAAAATCTTAAAGTGTGAAACATCAGGTTTATTACCAGTGAAAGCCTCTTCAGGTGTACTCATGCCAAGTACTCTATGAGGACAACGGTTTTGCACATAAACCACAGTGTTGCATGCTTCTTCCCACAAATTTATTTGTAGGCCCTGATCATTCAACATCGCTCGTGATCCACCCACAATCGTTCTGTTATTCCTATCCATGACCCCATTCTGCTGTGGGTTATGAGGTGCTATGAGTTCTCTTCGAATTCATTCTTTGCTGCAGAAGTTCTTGAATTATTTAGAGATGTATTCTCCACCGTTATCGCTACTAAGAGCCTTCATTTTCTACCTCGAATATTTCTCCACCAATGCATTAAACTCACATAACTTAGAGAATGTTTGATCTTTCTTCTGCATGAATAATATCCAAAATTTATGAGAAAATTAATCAACAAAGATTACATAGTACTTATGTTTTGCTGTTGAAGCAACCAAGAATGGTCCACATATGTCTGTGTGAACTCTATCAAGGATCCCGGAAGCTCGGTTTTACTTCTCATGAAATATGGAATTTACATACTTCCCATGGTGTAACACTTGCACTGATCTAATTAAGCAAGTGTTCTTATTGGATTCCAGTAGATATTTTCTGCATGACTTTCAAGGCTCCATGATGAAGATGGCCCAATCGCCTGTGCCATAATTCTCCCTCATCCCAGTTCACCACTTTTTCTGCCTTTCCCATCGTGGCAGTGCAACCATCTACATCCAGCTTGTAGAGATTCTTAAATCGAATCTCCTCTTGGCTTGAACCGTTGTTTTATGTTGCAGGAAAGATTTTCCATCACTAAAAGCAACGTCATAGCCTATGTCCTCCAACATTGCGACTGAGACCAAATTTTTCTTCAGACCTAGTACATGCATTACATATTCTAATTGAAATGGTTTACCTGACTCCCTATGAAAGGTAATGGTACCAATCCTGGAAGCACTGTACCGTCTGTTTTCACCCATCTCAATATGCATCTAGAGATCTTTCTCCTCCAAGTCACTGAAAAATTTCTTATCTCCCGTAATGTGAAATGAAGTGCCACTATCCAAATACCACACCGATCCCAATGAACTTGAAACCATGCATGAAATCAAGGATAATTCAATCTCAAATTGTGAGGCAAGGGCTTCACCAGTTGTAGATCCAACAACCTTCTTGTTCTTCTTCTTTTGTGGACAGTTAGTAGCAAAATGCCCATGTTCGTGACAGTGAAAACACTTCACCTTGGACATGTCCTGCTTCTTGCCTTTAGACTAGGATTTAGAATGGAATTTCTTCCCCTTCTCCTTCTTCTCCTTGGCAACCAAATCACAATCCTCTTCATCATCATGCTTTGATGAAGAGCCATCTTTGGTGTTCTGTCTGAACTCCTCCTGCACCAAATACAACCACAGTCGTTCCCAATCTGGAAAATTTTCCCATCCATTGATAGAGTCTTCATAACTGTGCCAAATATTAGGAAGTCCCAGGAGAGCCAAAATCACCAAATCATCATCATCAACTATTATTCCCACACTCCCTAGTTCATCTCGACATTGGAAAAACTTTGTGAGATACTTTGTAATGGTGTCGCCCTTTTCCATCTTGATCTTCCTGAGTTTATCTTTGAGCACTAATTTCCTATGGTCACTACTGCTTTGGAATAGATCCGTCAAAGCCTTCCACATTGCATATGGTGTGGCTTTCCCATGGAGGCTTGAGACAATGTGGTATAGTACTCCCTCCAACAAGATCCTCCTTGCCTTTGCCACTTTATTTTTCCATGCATCAAGATTTGCAGCATCTACATCATCGGATTTAGGAACATCTTTTTCAATGAATTCCTTTAACCCATTGTCTTCTAGTATTGCTTCCATCCTTTCCTTCCAAGAAATTCAGTTCAAGTTGCCCTTGAGTGTATACTCTAACCTCAATTCATTGAAAGCCATTTCGATCTTGAATCAGCTATAGCACCAAGAAGGTCTTTCCGGAAATTTGAATTCTATCCAGTCACAAACTCAAATCCTCCTTCACTTCTACAATTTCCCGTGCTCTGATACCATGTATAAATTATACAATATGTATGTATATCTTGGATTCCACTGATCTAACAATGTTCTAAATTTAAATACTAAATCGCTTCTACAAATCTTTGCAGAATTAAAAAACACAATCGCCAAACACATAAGCATGAAGAAATATCAATCACACAAAACACATATAATTTCTCGAGGAAAGCTTACAACTAAAAACCCCACTCTCTGCTATTGTATATTATATCATGGATCATGAAACAATTACATTAAAAAATATTCTCACAAGAGCCCTCAGTACATCTGCTAATTGTCTCATGCTGTTATACAAAAATTGGAAAATCCCTTAGCCAATTTACTATCTCCAGACAACCTGCCTTCACTACGCAATCCATGAATTGATGAGATCCTGCCTGCCTTGACTGCGCAAGTATCATTGGCACATCCAATGTGTGTGTGCCTTCATGTGTACAAGCAGATAATGTCACAACTGAAAGTTATCTTCCCTTTCACCTAGAACTCAACTGAGTCTCCACTGGATCTGACATGTATGCAGTTAATCATAGTAAATATTCAGTTGCATGTGATATCACTCCATGTGAATTAATTAATATTTAATTCACTTGATCTCTCACTAGTGTATCTTCAGTTACAACTAGCATAACTGAGCTTAACTCGCTTAACTGAGTTAGAATATTTACAACTTGCACAAAATCATGCACCACTACACTTCCAACTCTGTTACAACTAGAATTACTCTGCATGTCCCACCAACCAACCTCTAACTCGAAATTCACTTAGCTAATTGATTTTCCACTTAAGTTAACTATTTTCAAGTCCACATTGAGAATAGATTATAGTTTAATGTCCATATAAATTAAGGGATAATAAAAATATGTAGAAATTATAAAACTTATGTGTTATATATCCAATATTCTCCTGATCACACACTATTGTAACTTCATGCACAATACATAATCTATTCCACTATTGATCTTTACATGCAGAAATTAAATCAATTGCAATGCACACATGAAACCATAAAAATTCACACACATTAACAAAGCTATTTAATGGGAAAGCTTGAAGCTAAAAGCCATAACTATCTGTATATAATATATTTCATAGAGATCATGTAACAATCCTCATACAAAGCTGATCATATCAAGCTCTCAGTACAATACAATCGCTACACACTAATCAAGCCCGATCTTGCAAATCCATGCACCGATCTCTGCCACCTGCTAGCCTGCCTCTACTGCACAATCCTTGCTGAAGAATGGCTATGAATGAACTCAAATTCAGCCATAATTTCTCACGCAATCCTCATTTACATCTCCACTGAGTGTTGGATGCAATCAATGCATCACTATAGTCACAACTGATAGTCACACTTGTTCTTTAGCCTACCTCTCCACTAGTCTCCACTGAAACTGTCCATGCACTGTAGTTAAATGATGTATTCTTTAGTTTATTAATGAGTTATTATTTAGTGAATTAATTAACTAATTAATTCACACCACTCTCACTAGTGTATCAATCAGTTAGACTAGATACAACTAGCTCAACTGAGTCTAACTGAGTTAAACTAAATACAACTCCACCAACTACTTCTATAACTCCACCTAAATCTATCAAATGAGTTATAACTGAAGTCATCATGCATTAGCTCCAGTAAACCCTTAGGAATAGCATAATTCCTTCTGTCAGCTGCTATGCCACATCTGTGCACTTAACTGAAGTGCTCCAAGAGAATAAGATAATGTTTAGAGTCCAAATATTATTAAGAGCTAATAATATTTGACATAACTATTTTTAGACTAGCAATCTAAAAATAGATTCTGCCCAATATTTCTAAAAATATAAGTCCATATATTTTTCCAACTTGACCAACCATCCACAAATAACATCCTGCAACTCATAGAATATGATCGACATGTCTAAAAATACACATAGTCTAAAAATAGACTTTGCGCCAAAGATAGCCTACGGGCCTACTTAGTGAAGGCGACTCTTTTCACTAAGCTAATCATCTTGTTGAATCTCAAAACTCCCTCTCAACAAGATAGGGATTATCTGCCACCCCGATCCTGTCTCTATGGTATTCGAATTTTCTCCTAGTGAGCGCCTTCGTCAGAATATCTGCATCCTGATCCTCTGTAGGAATGTAAGATAGTAACATGATCTTCTGTTGCACACAATATCTGATATGATGGTACTGGATGTCAACATGTTTATATCTATCATGAAATATTGGATTAACCGAGATTTTAATGCAACTTTGATTATCACAATATATCACAGTAGGATCTAACTGTGAACCGAACAACCCGACCAGGATCTTCCTCATCCATATAGCCTCGCATGCAACCAACATTGCTACCATGTACTCGGCCTCTGCTGAACTGAGTGCCACGAATCTCTGTTTCCTGCTGTACCAAGAAACTGTTGTAGACCCGATACTGAATATTCCTCCAGATATACTCTTTCTTTCCGTTGGGCTCCCTGCCCAATTTGCATCCATGAAGCCATGCAGCTTCAACTCATTTGACTGTCTGTACCACAATCCATATTCCGATGTGCCCATAAGATACCTCAGGACATACTTTCCTACCTTCCAAAAGAGCTTGGTAGGCTTAACCATAGCTTGTGAAAGCTGGTTAATAGCATAACATATGTTCGGTCATGTATTGACTAGATATATGAGCGAACCAACCAACTGTCGATAAACAGTGGCATCCACTACCTCTGCCGATGTAGCATCCTCTTTCCTCCAACCACCAGGAAGAGGAGTGTCGATAGGCTTGCAACCTTGCATGTTGAACTTCTCCAGTATCTCCCGGGCATACTTGCCTTGAGACACAAACAGTCCACACTTCCGCTGCCAAATTTCCAATCCTAGGAAATAATGAAGGAGGCCCAAGTCCTTCATCTCAAAATCCTTTGCAAGATCTACCTTGCATGAGTTTATCAACAGTTCATCACTTGTTAGTATCAAATCATCTACATAAATTACAATGATCGACAACTTACCCTCCACCACACTCTGGTATAGGTTCGGATCCGCCTCACTCTTGGAAAAACCAGGTCTGGTGAAATAACTGTCTATCCGTGTGTACCAAGCACGAGGTGCTTGTTTCAGCCCATACAACGCTCTTTTGAGCCTGCACACATGTGACTCGCTGTTGAATATTTCAAATCCTTCAGGCTGCTCTATGTACACCTCCTCCTCAATGACTCCATTGAGGAACACAATCTTCACATCCATCTGATGAATGTAACAACCCATCTGCGCTGAGAGAGCAAGGATGGTTCGTATGAAGAATACCTTGCTTCAGGTGAAAAGGTTTCTCCATAGTCGATCCCATCGATCTGTGAGAAGCCCTAAGCAACCAATCTTGCCTTGTACTTCTCGACGCTCCCGTCAGCAGCTTGATTCACTATGTAGATCCATCTCGAAGCTACCACTAATTTCCCTTCCGGCCTTGGGACTATCTCCCATGCACTGTTTCTGACAATCGAATCATACTCTTCCACCATGGCATCTACCCATGCGGGATCCTCCATAGCTTCCTTGAAAGAATATAGTTCTGTTACGATACACTTGCTCATTAAATCCATGTATCCAATAAATCGGTCAGGTGACTGTCTCTGTTTACGCTGTGATGTAAGTGCTCTACATTCTGCGTTGCATCAAGATTCATTCGCTCAACTTCTGTAGTGCGCTTCTGCCCTCTGATGTTTGGCGCTGCATGAGTGGATTCTTCCATTCCATGAACCTCCTCTTGTGGCTGATCGACATCCTGAGGCTCATCTTTAGGAACTAGTAGCTCCTCATCTGTATGCAAGTGTAGCTCCCTCTCAAGCGATAACTCATGGTTTTCTCCTCATGAAATTTGATATCCCGTCGCACAACAGTCATCTGAATGTCTGGCACATACACACGATAATTGTGGTGTGTTTCTGTGTACCCCACAAATATCCCAACCTCTGTGGTCGGCTCCAGCTTCTTCCTGACATCCTTCGTCACATGAATGTAAACATGTGAGCCAAAAATCTTCAAATGAGAAATATCAGGCTTCTTACCAGAAAACACCTCTTCGGGTGTACTCATGCCAAGTACTCTATGAGGACAACGATTTTTCACATAAACCGCAGTGTTGCATGCTTCAGCCCACAAGTGTATGGGAAGGCCCTGATCATGCAACATCGCCCATGCAACACCCATTATCGTTCTGTTCTTTCTCTCCATGACCCCATTCTGCTGTGGGTTATGAGGCGCTATGAGTTCTCTTCTAATTCCTTTTGCGCTGCAAAATTCTTTGAATTTTCCAGAGATGTATTCACCACCATTATCGCTCCTAAGAGCTTTCACTTGCTTCCCCGAATCTTTCTCAACTAGTGCCTTGAACTCACAGAACTTTGAGTATGTCTCGTTGTTCTTCTGCATGAAGAAGATCCAACACTTACGAGAAAAGTCATCAAAAAATATCACATAATACCTATGCTTTGCTGTCGAAGATACTGAGAAAGGTTCACACACGTCTGTGTGAATTCTCTGAAGGATCGTCGTGGCACGAATATCCTTCTCATGAAAAGTGGTCTTCACAAATTTTCCCAAAGTACACCCCTTTAACTAATCTGACTGCGCAAGTGTACCCTTGGGAATCCTGGTAGAAATTTGCTGCAAAAATTTCAAAGCGCCATGGTGAAGATGGCCCAATCTCCTGTGCCACAATTCGCCCTCATCTCAGCTCACCAATGCTTCTGCTTTGCCTGCCATTTATGTGCAACCATCTACCTGCAATTGATAGAATTTCTTAACTCGAACCCCTATCCTCTGGGTTTCACCAGTTTCTTTACTGCGCAGGAAAGCCTTTCCCTCGCTAAAAACAACATCGTATCCCTTGTCTTCCAACATCGCCACAGAGATCAAATTCTTCTTCAATCCTGGAACATGCATGGCATCCTTCAATATGAAAGGTTTACCAAACTCCCTCTCAAAGGAAATGGTCCTGATACTAGTCGCACTGTATCTACCATCATCGCCCATCTCGATGTTCACTCCAAGATCCTTCTCATCCATATCACTAAACAAATCTTTGTCTTCGGTCATATGGAAAGATGCACCACTGTCAAGAAACCACACTGATCCCATCACACTTGAATCCAAGCATGCGATCAGTGAAAAATCCAGCTCAAAGTGCGAGGCTAAGGCCTCTCCAGCTACAGATCCAACAGCCTGCTTATTTTCCTTCTTCTATGGACAATTAGTGGTGTAATGTCCGTGTTGGTGACAGTGAAAGCACTTCACCTTGGACAAGTCCTGCTTCTTGCCTTTTGCATTGGATTGAGAAGGATTTTTCTTTCCCTTCCCTTTCCTTGCTTTGGAAGCCAAAATGCAATTTTCTTCATCTTCATTCTTCGATGAAGATCCATCCCTGGTACCTCGCCTTATCTCCCCCTGCACAAGATCCGACCAAAGTCGCTCCCATCCTGACAGTTTCTCCCGACCATTGATAGAGTCCTTGTAGCTATGCCAACTCTTAGGAAGCCCAAGGAGAGCCAAGCTCACCAAGTCCTCTTCATCTAAAATAACCCCCACACTTCCCAACTCATCCCTGCACTGGAAAAACTTCATGAGGTACTTGGGTATACTGTTGCCTTCCTCCATTTTTATTTTTCTGAGCTTGTCTTTAAGCGCCAACTTCCTCTGGTTGCTTCTGCTTTGGAACAAGTCTGTCAAAGCTTTCCACATCAAGAATGGACTAGCTTTACCATGAAGTCTGGACACTATGTTATCCTTCACACCTTCCTTTGACATTTTGTTGTCTTCTTTTGCCATGCGTCAAGTGCGGCTGCATAACTAGAAGTAGGTTTTGGAATTTCTGCATCTATGAACTCCTTCAACCCATTATCATCCAGCACTACCTCCATCCTGTCCTTCCATGAAATATAATTCAAGCTGCCATCAAGGGCATACTCCAATCGCAATCCGTTGAAAGACATTTCAATGAATGCTCAACTTCGACACCAAGAAAACATTGCAGCAAATTCGAATTCCACCAGCGCAAAACTCAACCGCTTCAATAATTGCAATTTGCTCTGATCAATATCGCTCTGATACCATGTAGAAATTATATAAATTATGTGTTAGATATCCAAGATTCTCCTGATCGCACAATATTTTAACTTCATGCACAATACAAAATCTATTTCGCTATTGATCATCACATGCGGAAATTAAATCAATTGCATTGCACACATGAAACCATAAAAATTCACACACATTAACACAGCTATTTAATGGGAAAGCCTGAAGCTAAAAACCCCAACTATCTGTATGTAATATATGTCATAGAGATCATGTAACAATCCTCATACAAAGCTGATCATATCAAGCTCTCAATACAATACAATCGCTACACACTAATCAGGCTCGATATTGCAAATCCATGCACTGATCTCTGCCACCTGATAGCTTGCCTCTACTGCGAAATCCATGCTAAAGAATGGCTCTGAATGAACTCGAATTCAGCCAGCCTTGCTCACACAATCCTCATTGGCATCTCCACTGAGTGTTGGATGCAATCAATGCATCACTATAGTCACAACTGATAGTCACACTTGCTCTTTCACCTACCTCTCCACTGGTCTCCACTGAAACTGTCCATGCACTGTAGTTAACTGATGTATTCTTCGGTTGATTAATGAGTTAATATTTAGTGAATTAATTATTAATTAATTCACACCACTCTCACTAGTGTATCAATCAGTTAGACTAGATACAACTAGCTCAACTGTGTCTAACTGAGTTAAACTGAACACAACTCCACCAACTACTTCTATAACTCCACCAAAATCTATCACATGAGTTCTAACTGAAGTCCTCATGCATTAGCTCCAGTAAACCCTCAGGAATAGCGTAATTCCTTCTGTCAGCTGTTGTGCCACATCTGTGCACTTAACTGAAGTGCTCCAAGAGAATAAGATAATGTTTATAGTCCAAATATTATTAAGAGCTAATAATATTCTACATATCTATTTTTAGACTGGCAATCTAAAAATAGATTCCACCCAATATGTCTAAAAATAGAAGTCCATATATTTTTCCAACTTGACCAACCATCCACAAATAGCATCCTGAAACTCATAGAATATGATCGACATGTCTAAAAATAGACATAGTCTAAAAATAGACTTTGCGCCAAAAATAGCCTGCGGGCCCACTTAGTGAAGGCGACTCTTTTCACTAAGCTCATCATCTTGTTGAATCTCAACAAAATAGACATGCACCCAAAAATAGCCCTGTGGATTAGACGATTTATGTTACATATCAGAAGCTGCAGGAAATCTAGTTACGAGGAGAAATATGTAAGTTCAGGTTGTTCCAAAAAGAGGTTCGAAACAACCAATGGAATAGCCTTCATGTGCAACGAATTCCCCACAAAACCCATGTCTTCGCTAGATCTGGAAATAAGTAGAATATAGTCAACCACTGATGTCGCTGCAAGAAATCAGCGGCTGCAAGAAATTGCGGGTTCTGCGGGAAATATGTCACTGCTGCAGGAAATCCGGATCCGTTGTAGGAAATCTAGAGATGCTGCAGGAATTGTGGCTGCATGAGTTATCTTCAAGATTTTTCAGAGCTACTTTGAATCAAAGAAAATATACACATAATTTCTAGATCAGTGGGAGTAGTAATTCAATAAAGTTACAACTATATCAAAGGATACTTCATGTCTAAGGAAAAATGACACTTATTATGTTAATTTGACATACCTTACGCTTATAGTACCCTTTTAGCCAAAAATAGACAATATAGGTGAATACGCATAATTAAGGGCGGAAGGAGTTCAAAATAGGAGAGGTAAGTATTGGGAAGGGTGTGAAAAATGGGAAAAATGGAGACTTAATAGGACACTCCTACATTCCAACAATTATGGAATGCATGTAGTCAAGAATAAGTCAAAATTTAATTAGCAATCAAAAAAGAGAATGAAGAGAAGAAAATTCAAAATTCCTATTTCGCTCATCACAATAATAAAGGAACCTTCAATAAATCCAAAGGGCCAAGGAAGAAGATAGACCTATCCACGATTAAATGCTATAATTTTCACAAGATGAGTCACTATAGAAGTGATCAAGGAAATTTTGCCGATGAAGGATATCTAAAGAAGTACAAGACCGAAGAATAAAAAATAAAGGAATTTCACTACTAAGTCCTCTCTCTCTTAATCTTGTACTCTAAGTTTTGAATTTCTTTACTTTATGCTTTGATTTCTAGTACTTATAGGTTTAAGATGATTTGGAAAAATGTTGGAACACCTAATCTTACATGGGTAGGTGTGGAATGCGAAAAGTCACAATGGAGTCCAAGTGACCTTGGAATGTGAAACCAAGAGTCACACCATTGTACTATAAATGTACATCTTTGTATAATGGAAAATAAGAAAGCCTCACGCTTATCCTTCATTGTGTGTTGAGTCTCTTGTGTGTGTGTGTTTATCTTCCTCATACACCATGTGTGTGTTCAACATGGTGTTTAACATGGTATCAAAGCGGACGATTTTTGGCCCTGCTCCAAATTGACTGAGCCATTTGTGTTTATGGCCTGTGCATATCTGCAAAAATTGTTGGCATTTTTGCAGCATATAGAGAGTTTTTGCAGCAGTGATTTTGCAGCATTCAGAAGTGTTTTGAAGAGGAGCAGCATTCAAAATCCCAGCATTCAGAAATTGACTTTGAAGAAGAGCAACAGTGGTGTTGAAGAAGCCATCTGAAGGTTTATTTCTTCTTGCAATTTCTGCCTATTAAATTCTACATTTTGAGCTGCTGGAAAATAGTTTAAAGAGAATTTTTGAGGAAATTTCTGGGTTTTTACTAGAAATATTTCTGAGTTTTCATTGGAAAATTTCTGAGATTTCTGAGTTTTCTACAAATCTCTAACTTTGCAAATTCTCCAATTTTCTGCTGCTATATGGCCCTCTGCAATTTTTTGAAGAAAATTTCTGGGTTTTTGAAGTAAAAATTTCTGAGTTTTTCATTGAAAAATCTCTGCAAGTTTCAAGATTTCTGAATACTGTTAAAATCTGAAATGGAGTAGATTGCTGTATATTTGAAAAAATCTGCTGTTTTGAGGACTAAAATTCTGAAGTTGCCCTCATTTCTGCACTTTCTGCTGCTGCTGGATTTGTTCTACTATACATCTGGAAAAAATTCTATAGTCCTCTGCTAGTCTACTCTACTCTCTGCTATTTGAAAGAAACAAAAAATTAAAAAAAAAAAAAATTAAAAAAAAAAAAAAAAAAAAATTAAAAAAAAAAATTCTGCAACTCTCCATGCAAACCAACCTCACGGCCTTTCGGCCTTAACCTCCCTCTCTGCCCATGGAATTACACAACCTCATTCCACAAATACTTTTCATAACACATCGATCCCCATCCGCCTTATCACTCCACCAGCTCGCGCCTCACCCATTTCTCACACATCGACTCACAACCTGACCCATCTATCGTCCTCTTAGCCCTACGCACAAAATTCACTATGCCCTACCCAGCGCTACCTAAGCCATGCCCCCTCCCTGCAGCGCTCCACTCTTAACTCCCGCAGCACCATACTCCAGTGCTCCCTACCCTGTAGGCTCTCTCCGCCCTCTACGCACTCCGTTCCCTCACACCCTCCCCCTCACCACGCTCCCCCGCCCCCGTTCCATCACACCCTCCCCCTCACCACGCTCCCCCCTGCCCCTTTCCCAACCCATGGCCGCCCTTCACCATTCCCATATCAATCCGCCTTCCCTCCACTAACCAACGAAAATTTTCATTTTTAAATTAATTTAAAATTCGGTTTTTTTACCCCCATATAATATGGCCCGCTCTCCCTCTTTAAAGTCGTTCACATTTTTTAATTAATTCTTTTTTTAATAATCCTTTTAATTAATCCTTTCATATTTTTAAATTTTAATTTTAATGCCACCTACTTTTTAAAATACCGCCCCCTCTTTTTAAATTCATTCTTAATTTTTTTTTTAATAGCCCCCCTCACCCATTATCCCATCCCATTTTAATATTTCCCCTTCCCTAATTAAAATTCCCTCCATTTTTAATTATTCTCATTTTTTTAATTAATTTTTAATTTAAAAAAAAAAAAAAAAAAAAGAAGAAGAGAGAGAGAGAGAGGAAGAGAAAGAGAGAAATGAACAGCAGAAGAAGAGAAAATGACATATCATTAAATGGACAGTACACATAGAGAAAATTACAGATTTGACATTGTGTGATTTGTGGCATAAGGGTGATTTTCTGAAGAAATTGACATTTGAAGACAAGTTTGCCATCATTGAAAACAACTCTTTGAAGGAAAATTCAGCTGCCTTAAAGGCCTCTTGCACAAGTGTTTTCAGCTGCACATATTTTGCAGAAATATTGTATTAAAGTGACATTGATTTGCCTCTTCATTCATAGTTGGAATCAGTGAATTGTTGATTGCCCTCCATCATTTGAGGAGCACACTTTGTACTTTGAGATTTCCATAGTTGGAAATTCTTTAGAGTCATTTGTATTTGTTGTTGAATCACATTGTAAACGGGTGCATTTTCGGTTGAAGCCGACACCCTTTCATTTTTGAGCCTAAGTTGTTGAAATGGCTAAAATCAATGAGGCATTAGAGTTGTTGAATAACCTCATTCATTCAAATGTTGATGACATGATAAAAATGAGCAAGGATGCTCTTTGTTAAATTCACAGTTGTTTGCAAGATGCACATGAAAAGATCGAGTTTTTGCAATTGGAATCTCAGCTTCAACAAGATGAACTTCAGCAAAAGAGTCACCATTCTGAACCTGTTTTTGTTCAGAATATTGTGAAGGACTCTCATCAGAAGAAAGAAGATAAAATTGCAGTTGATTCACATTCATTTCCTTGCACTAGAGTAGATTTACATGCAGATGCAGCAGCTCAGCCTGCACTTCCCAAGCCCATCATCAGACCTTGGGAAGAGCTTGTCCACAAAAAGCACCGAATTGGTCTTGGATATGACAAGGATGTGTCCTTTCATATTCTAGACTACACAAATCCCATCATATTTCAGAGTGCCGGATTCATGTATGATAGTTCACCTGCAGCTGTTCCAGATCCTGTTCCGCTTCCACAACAGATTGAGAAATGCCAACACTGTGATCGAGTTGGCCATATGAAAGATCACTGTTTTTATCTTCATCCATGCAAGCACTGTGGTCGGCACACCCATTCTTCAGACAGATGCTTCAGAAACAAGCCTCCTGCAAGAACAAAGATTCATCTTGGATGGATCGCTTCTTCGCAATGGGCATCAGCAACCAAGAAGATGTTTACGACACATGTTAGAACTTGTTCACGAATATTGAGCAAACTTGCAGTTGAGTTTTCACCATCATCTCACCTTGTCCCTGACAGGGGGGAAAATGGTGGTCATGTACAAGCTTCGACGTTAGATCAAGCGAGCCTGAGCCACAATCTCTCATTCCATGTTCAGAGTTGTAACCAGCATTTCAAGCAATTCGTCATTCCAGATTCAGAGATGTAGCCAGAGACACGGATGCCCATGAGCATGCCTTCGGTTGGTGGACAACCTTAAACCATCATTTTTGGTTGGTGGATAACCTAAAACCACCACAGGTAGTAGACCTCCCTTCTTTTAGGTCGAAGGTCTCCCTTTCATATATGAGGAACACTTCCTCTAGCAGAAGCCTTCAGCTTAGCAGCCTTTAGCATCTTTCCAGCTTTGGTTGAGTTCCAGAAAATGCTTCAAAGCATTCCAGAGTTGTTGGTAATCCTAAAACCATCACAGGTAGTAGACCTCCCTTCTTTTAGGTTGAAGGTCTCCCTTTTTTACGAGGGACAATTCCTCTAGCAGAAGCTTTCAGCTTCTTGCCAGTTTTGGAAGAGTTCCAGGAACTGCAACAAGTATTGCATTCCAGTGTTGGTGGTCATCCTTAAACCATCTATTTTTTCCAACATTTCAGAGAGTTGATTCAGCCCAAGTGCTGCCATATATACTTTGCATATTTGTATTACAACTCTTTTCTTGGACTCACACATACCCCTTCGGATTAAGGGGGGATGTTGGAACAACTAATCCTACATGGGTAGGTGTGGAATGTGAAAAGTCACAATGGAGTCCAAGTGACTTTGGAATGTGAAACCAAGAGTCACACCATTGTACTATAAATGTACATCTTTGTATAATGGAAAATAAGAAATCCTCACGCTTATCCTTCATTGTGTGTTGAGTCTCTTGTGTGTGTGTGTTTATCTTCCTCATACACCATGTGTGTGTTCAACATGGTGTTTAACAAAAAACATTATTAAATTGTTTTGATAAAGTTATAGGTATCCCTCGAGATTGGATTAAGAATGAGCCCTCACCATTTTACAAAAGTATTGTGGAGGTAAATCCCCTCTGCGGACAGAGGTGATCCCTACTAGCCCAGATCGAGTCTAGCAATAATCGTATCACGCTAAGGTGCAAGTTCCTAATTGCAATAGACCAACTTGCGATGAAGGCCTACCTCAAGTCCAATGCTGTTGTTAGTAGAGAAGATGGCGCTCCCGTTTCCTTGCTCCAGCAGATCACAATCCTCTCGCTCACCATGATCGAACACCTGCACACACAAGAAACATGACAAACACAAGCGTAAAACTCGATATATATGAAATTATGTATCAGTCAGAGAAGACACAAATCATGATCATAATGAAAAATATGAGTGGAACCATAACCAAAGTCGCTTATCATTAATTCATACAAAGGAAAATACAACCATGCTCTGAAGCTGAACCTTCCTTCGGTGGGTCGTCAGTGGAATATGTCTCGGTAAAGCTTGTCGGGAATGGGGACAAGCCTCTCTCTTCGATCGTCAATCTCCTTGCTATGGATTTGGAACTATGAGGACTATCAAAGCTCTTGCAACATTCTTTGGGCTATGAAGGCTCTTGGAGATTAACTTGCAAAGGGAAATGGCAAGCTTATATAGATGGTGGAAGGGGAGTTGGGATCCCTACAATCATGGGATTGGCCCTATCCTCAAGGAAGCTTCCATGAGAGGTGGCAAACTACTTCCTCTACATGGAAATCCAGAGCCAAACGTATCAACCTAATTTAGAGACCAGTTCAGGAGTTGGTTGGAGTCAATCTTCCACCATTTATTTTTAAAAAACATCCTTTATTAAGCCTGGCACGAGTGCGACTCTAAGATAGAGCGCCAATTGGTGCGCCCTCTTTGGAGTATTTCCCCCATTGGCGCAGGTATAACACTGGCTAGTCGCGCCAAGGATGGAAAGGTTATTTTTAGGGTTTTTCACAAGGAGTTGTCTTCAGGGGAATGAAAGTCCATGTCTAGGGGAATGCCATGAAAGTTTTTTCAGATCATGTCACTGCTCACAGGTCACGGAATAAGCCCTCCAATGTGCGGGACGGGGAATTGCAGGGACAGTGACAAATTGCTGTGTAACAGATGCCCCCTAAAGCATGAGGCCCGAAAGAGAGAGAGGGGTGAAATTCTTTACGAGAATGTGTCCAACTGAAAACAATGCCATCGGAAGACCTGCGTAGAGAAGTACAACTGATATCTCAAATACATGATATATGTGGTATGGGCGCAACCATCCATAATAGAGTATACAAGAATCCATATCCAAGGCATGGATGCAGCCATCCAATAAGGACCGATAAAGAGACTCAGGTATGGTCGCAGCCATCCAATTAGTGATTCATGTAACCAATCATAATAATCCACAAAATAGCAGCCTGGATCCTAACAGAAAAAATCCAGGGTCTTGCGCTCCATCTTGACCCGAACAAAGTACAAGTTCAAGCATGCGAATAAGTGAGTTGAAGTCAAACATGCAAGAACATCACCTGATTACCAGCCAATGATGAAAGCTATTAACAGACGCGACATGTACCACCAATAATGATAATGGCCCTCAAAGTACTATAGGTTCAATCTACGACATGTGAATCAGTGAGCTGGCGTTGAACACCCGTAGAATCAATCGATCGAAGGCCAATGATGAAAACCTCACGTCGAACGTGAAGAACCTGCCATTAAGGCATGCAGGCTCCAAGGTACCAGAAGAGAGTCTCTGGATCAGCTTCTTGGATAATGAGCTAATGTCAATAGGAAGTGACCTTGATCGAAGGTGGGCCATAATGTTTCCCACATCATCGACACGAGACAGAGGAACATAATTTTTTTGTGAATCAAGATCAGATGAGAATCAGAGGAAGGTTGAAATTTGCAGAGGTCAACTTCTCTTGAACATATGGCGGCACGACAGTGGATCTGGCAGTATTTGACATCAAAAAATCAGAGGTCATGATGACGAGGCAAAGAGCAGATGAGAGGTCAAAAAGGATCACCCAAACCCATGGAGGCAAGTGGAAAATGAGATGAGATGTCCCCAACCTGACACGAATGCAGACAAGTGCCATGCTCAAGAGCGACATATTGCCGACACGACAATGATGTTGGTTCCATTTTTGTCGAGTACCCCAATTATTTTTGAAAACAAGCTTGAAGGGGATAGCATATTCTTGCCATATAATTTCTTCCTTCGGACGAATCCATCCTAGTACATTTAACGAGCCCTAGGAAGGAGAAACTCGAATATCGTCATTTCGACTAGATTTGATGTCATCAGGATTTAATGAGTCTGACAAAGGAAGAACTCGACATCTTTTCATGTTTAGAGAGTTTGAAAAGATAGCAGAAAAGTAAACTCCAATGGTCCCTTTTCGTAAATAGTTCCTCAGACTCGAAAAGGTAGAAAACTATGTCTAAGAAAACCTACTAGTCGCGATTGGCTAGGGTATTCCTTTTTCGTAAGTAATCCATCCTAGCCCGAAAAAGGGGTAAACGTATACTGGGTAGATTTCGCTTCGTGTCCACTTTAACGAGATCGAAACGAGAAGGGACTCGACGATCTTTTCATGTTTAGAGAGTCAGAAAAGAGCTAAAAGATGAATCCAAAATGACTTTTTCGTGTTTTTACCGAGTCCGAAAAAGTATAAAATACAACTCGTATTACCATCGAAGCTGTGAAGGAATTTGTCGCTGTACAGAAAAGCAAGTGTAAAATCCATTTTTCGACAAAAATATATTAAAATATTGAGAAAAATGACATTTAACACCTAATTTTGACTTAAGAAGTTATAAATAGGCTTCAAATGGTAAAACAAATTTACTTTTACTTTTTACCTCACTTGAAGAGCAACAGTGGTATGTTTGTGGGAAAACTCACGGCAGTGATTGCGACTGATCCGGGACACCATTCAGCTCCTCTTTTGTTCCAGGTAAAAGGCGCTCCCTTAAACTCCATTTTAATCCATTTTTTATGCGTTTTCATTGTGCATTAGACTTCTGGGGGGACCCTTTTAAAATTTTAGGGCTTGCTCCATTGGCGTGGGTATCGGGCATGGACCCGCGCCAATGGACATTTGCTCACAAAAGGGTCATGCCAACTGGCGCGAATGTTAGGAAAACAGTCACGCCAATGGCGCAACGCAATTTTCCGCTTAAAGTTTTCAAAATGTGAGTTGTCCATATGGATTTCCAAATGCACTAGAGATCTAACAAGGCGTTTTTTATCGTGTTGATGCGGATATTTGGGCACAATGGTTATCGAATGGAAGGAGAGGGAACATGGGGAGGAAGATGAAATGGCTATGGAAAACAAAGCCTGTATGAATGCACTCAAAAACTGTGGACTCAAAAAATTCTTCCTTACTCCATGCTTAAGAGCTCAACCTGAGCTGCTGCAGTACTTGGTCAGCATATGGGACGAAAATGAGGAAGTGTTCAAACTTCGAGACCAAGTATTAGCTGTTGAGGTCTCTGATGTTTACTTCATAACTGGATTGTCGCGCAGAGGTCTAGTGCCAATCATAACTGGCAGCAGACCTTCCGGAGAGAAAATGGAGATGGTAATGGCAAGAGTGTGCCCAGGGGCACGAACAGGATCGAGAAGGGGGAAGGTGGACATCCATACTGTCCGCGACCTAGCACTCAAGGTAGTGCTTCATACCATTACACGAGCTGCGGGATCGCAAGCTCCACATGAGGCAACCAAGTCCCAACTCATACTAGCCTCCGAGTGTATGAACCCCACATTGTTCGATTGGGCTACTGCGGTGACAACCAACATAAAGAGGCAGCTAACAAGATGCATGCAAGCCAAGATAAAGCAGTTTGGCTACAGTTCCATTTTGGTGTCGTTCATCCTGGAACGACTACCCATTTTCCAAGGCCATGGGGCACTAGTTTCTGAGCCGATTTCGAGGGAGCCAAGGATGGCTCGCTGGGCAGCACTTATGCCCAGGTCAGGAGGAGGTCAACAGATGTCTTGGAGACCCGAGTTCTTTGGGTGGTTACGGCGACAACTGATCGTGGTCGAGGATTGGCCTTATGCTGGGACCGATTTCACCGGAAATCCTGATCTTCCACTCCTAGAGGGGGAGGAGTGGGAAGAGGAGCTGGGTATGATTCTCTTTTTGATTTTTATGTATTTATGATTTTTTTTTGGTAATACATGTCCGTTCTAACAACAATTTTATGTGTATGCAGACGTCGGCCCAGAGAGGCCCACGGGCATGTCTCCCATTGCGCGGAGGACCCATGTCGCACATGACCCTCAGGCTGAGGGTGGCGAAGGGAGCGAACTGATCCAGAACTTGGAGGGCATTTCCCGGGGGATCCCGGACTATGCACGATTGGCAGACGTCCTGTTAGCTTACCAACGACACACTGTGGGGGTGCCTAGTCGCCTTCAGAGACTGCTGAGGCGATTGGTGCGCGCGGTGGCGTGTTACCACGAGCACCATGATGATTAGCTATTTAGGGATTTTTCATGCATATTTTTTGAGAGACATGTTTTCTCCATCTATTATCAGAAAAACATTTATATTTTTTTATTTTATGTGATGCACACTATGCAAACATTTCGACACACACACACACACACACACACACACACACATATATATATACCTATTTCTGGATGGATCTTCTTACATGTGATGATGTTTTTTGTTTATAAGTTGTGCAAATGTCTATCTAGAACCATATTAGCTACTACGTCTGTTAATGTATTCATATGCCTGGGTATGTGTTGATATGTGATATAATCAAAATTTCTTTCCAGTAAACGAATACGCAGATACAGACGTAAAATGGATGGGTTTCTTACTGAATAATGACCGTTAAGTTGTAATACTACAAGCTGTGAGTCCAGATACACAAGTAATGCACAAATGTCGAGGTTAACGACCTCGGTTAATAATTCTAAAACAACACTATATTTCACAACATTATTTGTGGTAGGCCCTAGACACACACCTTGCAAATTAACCAACTCACCAGCAGGATCATAGATTACCCAGGCTGTCGAGGACAGATTCCTGGTACTGCGGGAGGCACCATCCGCGAAACTGAAAAACAGAGACATCTGCACAATCAGAAAGACTCGATCAGCAGAAATATGCTTACATGGCACACCACTCCACACATGCACACAAATGAATATACACACCTATGTACACACACCACACCAAAAAAAATAACTTCAAGTGCAGTATTTTTTAAGGTACAACCCATTTCTAGGCCGCGCCAACGGAACTCCTTCGTAATCAATGAGCTCATAAGCCCCATTCTTCAATACTCGTTTTACTATGTAAGGTCCATGCCACATGGGTTGGAACTTTCCTACTCCAAGTTTGTTGTGCGCTTGGTCGTATAGGAGGATGAGGTCCCCTTCGATAAAGGAACGCAGAGATACAGATTGATCAAAGTGGGCTTTGACCCACTTCTTCTGTGCTTCAATGACTAAAGCAGCCAAGCGGTAGGTTTCATCCAGCCGTTCCAAATACAAGAGACACTCTTCTTCAGGAGAGGTGTCGGGAAAAAGTTCCACAACCAACTTTAAAGAAGGAATTTCGCACTCAACCGGAAGAGTCGCTTCCAGACCATACACCAATTGGAATGGTGTGAATCCAGTCGCACTCTTTGCTGACGTCCGGTAGGCCCATAGAGCTGAGAAAAATTGGAGGTGCCAATTGGACTTATGAATTCCAATTGTCTGTTGAAGAATTGTAACCAAAACTTTGTTTACAGCCTCAAACTGGCCATTTGCTTGGGGGTAATATGGCGTTGAGCTATCATGTCATAAGCCCAATCTTGATGTCAACTTGACCATCATGTAATATCGAAAATGAGTACCATGATCGGTAACAATGACCTGAGGGACCCTGAAATGTGAAATAATGTGGTTGAAAATAAACTGGGCAGCTGTCTTACTGTCGGCGGCTAGTGTAGGCATCGCTTCGGCCCACTTAGTAAAGTAGTTGACAACGACGATTATATATGCATGCCTCCCGGCCGAATGAGGTTACACGTCATGAAATCAACGCCCCATTTTTCAAAAGGGCCGACAGTAATGACAAGATGCAGAGGGAGAGGTGGCGTGCGAATTTTGCACTGAAAAACCTGACATGCATGACATTTTCGGACTGCAACAATACAATCTTTGAGTATCGACGGCCAAAAGTAGCCCACACGCAGAATATTATAGGCGGTGGAATATCCAGACATGTGACTGCCACAGGCACCGCTGTGACAATAAATCAAGACTCTTTTAGCCTCCTCCAGGGTGAGGCACCGGTGGAGCACCGAATCTACTCCAATGCGGTATAAAGTATCTCCTACAATACGGTAGGGTTGAGACTAATGCTGAATTCGACGTCGGGCATCCTTGGTCAACTCAGACCGGAACTTTGATGTTTGAAGATATACAATAATATCGCCATACCATGGATCGCGAGTACTGATAAGGAAGAGGGTTTCGTCTAGGATATGTTCCTCAGAGTGAGACGGGGTGGAGTCTGTCGAGAGCGAGCAAATGAGATCCGCAAAAACCAATGATTTGGTTGACTTAGCAGTGGTAAACTCTAAGTCGAACTCCTTAAGAATAACACTCCATTTAGAGTATTCCCCCCCCAGTAATTGTCGAAATAGAATGTATGTCATGGGGTTGCAATTCGAAACCACGGTTATTGTACGCAACAGGATGTAGTGGTGGAAACGCTGCACAGCTTGCACTGCGGCTAATGCCAGTTTCTCGACGTGAGAATAACGTGTCTCTGTGTCGAGAAGATTTCGTGATAGGTAATAAAAAATGTGTTCATTGCCATATTCGTCATCCTGCACCAGAACCATGGCTATGGTGCTAAACGTGGCGGCCAAATATAGAGTGAAATCACGGTGATATTTTGGAGGACGAAGCAATGGAGCATTAACAAGTAACGTCTTAAGCTTCTCAAAGGATCGCTGAGCAATCTCGTCCCAGCGAAAGGGAAGGTGTTGCTTTAAAAGACGCGTGAATCCTTTGGCCACTTCCGCGTAGTTCGGGATGAAGCGTCAAAGGAAATTAGCTTTCCCCTGCAGACTCTGCAATTGGTGTAACGAGGAGGGTGATGGGAGATTAACAATGGCCTCGACCTTTAGAGGGTCGAGGCGAATCCCATCCTTGGAGACTATAAACCCCAAAAGACGGCCAGAATCCATGCAAAAGATGCATTTATGAGGGTTAAGCAGGATATTATAGCGTCGACAGCGAAGAAAAATTTGGCGGAGGTGTTCGGGATGATCCTCTCGCCGAACTGAGTGAGCTGGCAGATCATCCAGATAAGGCTGAACGATATGGCATATGTCGTGGAATGCGTAAGACATAGCACGTTGGAAACCCGTCTGATTCGGTTGATGGTAACTAGTGTACGGGGGTTGATAACCAGAGTATGGACCCTGATTATATGTTGGTCCCGTTTGAGCAGTCTGTGGATTTGGCTACTGAGTATAGGTGTAGCTGGGTTGTTGAGTGTAATAATGGGAACCTTGGGGAAGATTATAAGTTGGTCGAGATTGACCGTGAGGGTAGTAACCGCCTTGAGGTTGAGTGGGCTACTGATAGGTGGGACCCTGCTGAGGGCGATAATTAGGATGCACCGGTTGATTTGGTTACGACATTGAGTAAATCGGCTGTTGAGTAGGGTTGACAGGATGTGCAGGCTGGCCTGATTGGATAGGATGACCTGGCTGAATAGGTTGACCTGGTTGAACAGGTTGCCCTGGGTGAACAGGATGACCTGGTTGAATAGGTTTCCCTGGGTGAACAGATTGTGCCAGTTGTGCAGGTTGACTTGGCTGTTGTGGAGCACCAGGTTGTGCCGGATGGGCCGGTTGGCCTGGTGGTGGAATGGAGCCAGGTGGTGGCTGGTAACCAGTTGGACTTGCCGCAGGACCATAAGATGATCCTGGCTGATGTGCAACATTCGGACCGATAGGATACTAAGGTTGCATGGGTTGTGAAGGCTGGACTTGCCCCCCAGGACCATATACCGGCCCTGGTTAGTACCCCGGTTGGCCTGCGAGTCCTTGAGGTTGCCCAGGTTGGACTCCAGGGAGAGGCTACATGAGTTGACCTGAAGGGTTGTAATACTGTCCTTGCGGACCATATAATGGCCCCATGTTGGCCCGAAGGGTAGCCTTGTAAGGGTTGTCCTTGCGGGTCATAAGGATAGCCAGCTGGCCCGAAGGTTGGCCTTGGAAAGGTTGTCCTTTTGGGTTATAGGACTGCCCAGCCTGGTTATAAAAAAAACCCTGAGCATGAAGTTGAGCCTCAGGAGCAGGTAAACATAAAGGATTTCCGTATTCATCGTACTGATATGGGAAAACGTACACGGGCATAGCATCCTGTGCATAATGTGAAAAATATGAGTGGTTGGGATATTGAGAGGATTGTTCGACCTTGGGGTTCGATTGTTGTAGGGACAATCGATACTGCTTAGGAGAGATGTTCTCCGGCATAGTAGAAGCTATATAGACGCCTTCGGAAAGCGATGTGGTCCTTACGGACTGAGTGGTAACAGCAGGTGTAGATGCGACCACACAATCAGTGGGCCTGAAGGGTACAGAGGTTACCTGAGGGGATGACGTGATGGGTGTCCTAGGATACATCCCCAATGAAGGAATAACCGGCCTCGTAGAAGAAGTTGATACTCTCATAGAGGCAGCGGCGACGATAATCTGACTTAAGGATCTATACCCTGCTGGTAGTGAGGGATCGGGCGAAGACATAACAGATGATTCGGGGTTGTCTTCTGGGAATAACTTCCGGGTTACTTCTAGGAATAGATGGTAATATTCACCAGACGTGGGGATTTCATCGCTAGGAGAATGGCTGGATTCACTCATATTTGAACCTGCCACTAGATTTCGTAACAGACGACGAGGACTAGGAGGAATAACAACAGCCAAAAAAGGCGAACCCGATGTAAGAGGAGGGAAATGTCCCCCTACTCCAAATCCAGACCAAGGGTCGGATAAGGGCCAGTTGAACTCAACTGGTCCTCCAAAGGGAAGCTTAGACAGAACCGGTCCCCCGTCGGGAAACTCGGAAACAATGGGCTGCTGATGTTCAGCAGAGGATTGAGAGACCTCTGATGAATCGTCCGCATATGGACTACCAATAGATGAAACTGAAGGTTCCACCACTGTGACAGTAACGACGAAAGGAAAAGATCAAACACAACACACGGGTTGAAAAAGACTCAAGGAACACAATCAAATGGCCAACAAGCAAAATCTAACAGGGCGTGTGATCGCGGGTGATTTATTTTACAACATTGAAACTTAGAAACTTCACTGTTTCATGTTTTAAGAGTCGAGAAACGGATGAAAGATGACTCTATCTCTTTCAGTTTTGAAGAAAGCGTGAAAGGACAAGCGCTTGGTGATCTTTTCAAATTTAAGGAGTCAGATAATATCAAAATGACTGCTCAGGAATGCTAGGAAAAGGGTGTACCAAATAACCGTGAACTGCAATATACACCTTGGTTTCAAAATGAAAGAGAAATCAACCAAGGACTTAACGTACGTGCAGGCAATCTCCTCGAATGCTGTGTCTGGTGTATCACGGATATAGGGCGGCAGACTCGACTTCCTATGGATAAAGGATAGAAACCGAGTGGGGTCTCCCTTTATATACGTGACAGTACGGGGAGCACAAGTCCGTACTAGTGCTGTCTAAAGCCAAGAGGCGAACGTCAACTACTAGGTTTAAAGACGTTGGAACACGTCTCTAGCCTAGACCACTAAATATTTCGTTAATGTTTCAATGCTGCCTTAGTGTAAATTGAATAAATTTTAACGTTTATCTTCAATTATGTTTCAGTTTTCAGGCCCTGGCGAGTGTTATGTCTCAAAATCTCCTAAATGCACACTACATGCCACAGTATATCATTTCATTCGATGAAAGCTAATTACGAGAGAGTTAAGAGCTTTTCACACAACGACAAAATGACCAGACAACAACCAGTGATGTCTCTAATGTAGCTAATGGAAACTAAAAGCTTTTCTTTCAAAGTTACAAATCACTAACGACACAGAAAAGATTCGATTTTCATTAACTGATAAAAGAAAAAGAGATGTTTTATTTTCAATGTTTAAGAGCAAAATGCACTAAACAAAATGAAAACTAATAAGAAGCAATTTGAGAAGCGATAGCAAAGAGAAAAACAATCAACTTTCACTCAATGCAAGCACACAATCAGACCTCAAATTGACAAAAAGTCTCTCAAAACCAAAAGAATCCCAAAGACTCAAATGAACCATGTAATCTATGCCCAAAACGAGACAAGGCGGAATCTGAATGAAGAAGAAGCCAATCACTCAAATAACACAATAAAACGATAGACAACCACCAAACGATGCAGATAAGCAATCACAAAGTTGACTGAACAGACAGAAACCAAAAACTCCCAAGGGAGGCTCGACGCACAATAACACCTAGATGCCCTAGGGCTAAAATGTAAAATTGATAGAAACGGGCAAACAACCAAAGGAAGAAGGTCACAGTCAGTCAAACAAGGCTCCAGAACACTCAAGCAGTCATAAAAATGAAACCAAGACCATAGATCAAGCTTAGAAAGCTCAAAACCAAGCAAACCCTAGCACCTTTCAGCATTGGCACGACTGTCAGGCTGAAACTAGCGCCATAACAGGATTGGCGCGGGTAGTAAACTGGCAACTAGTGCCAATTGGCGCGACTGTCAGGCTATTAAGCGCGCTAGTCAAGTTTACTATGTAAAAAATAAAAATAAGCAATCCAAGAAGCAGATCAGTGATGTTGGAGCTCAAACCAAAAGCCAAACTCACAAAAAGAGCCAGCCAAAAGAGCTGATCAAGCAAGCAAAGTCAAGAATCGACTGAAAGACAAGACAATACTCCAAGTGTTCAGTTCATAAACTAAACCGGAGATTGACTGAAGCATCATTCATCTACTTTCGCTAATGTAGAGCAAGAGCGTTTCGAAGGCTATCTAGCTAAATTCAGGCTCCGTCTATTGTTTATAAAGCAAACAACAAACTAAATCCCCAGCGGAGTCGCCAATTTGTTGTGGAGGTAAATACCCTCTGTGGACAGAGGCGATCCCTACTAGCCTAGATCGGGTCTAGCAACAATCGTATCACGCTAAGGTGCAAGTTCCTAATTGCAATAGACCAACTTGCGATGAAGGCCTACCTCAAGTCCAACGCTATTGTTCGTAGAGAAGATGGCGCTCCCGTTTCCTTGCTCCAGCAGATCACAATCCTCTCGCTCATCGTGATTGAACACCTGCACACACAAGAAACACGACAAACACAAGCATAAAACCCGATATATATGCAATTATGTATCAGTCAGAGAAGACACAACTCATGATCATAATGAACAATACGAGTGGAACCATAACCAAAGTCGCTTATCATTAATTCATACAAAGGAAAATACAACCAGGCTTTGACGCTGAACCTTCCTTCGGTGGGTCGTTAGCGGAATACGTCTCGGTAAATCTTGTCGAGAATGGGGACAAGCCTCTCTCTTCGATCGTCAATCTCCTTGCTATGGATTTGGAACTATGAGGACTATCAAAGCTCTTGCAGAATTATTTGGGCTATGAAGGCTCTTGGAGATTAACTTGCAAAGGGAAATGGCAAGCTTATATAGATGGTGGAAGGGGAGTTGGGATCCCTACAATCATGGGATTGGCCCTATCCTCAAGGAAGCTTCCATGAGAGGTGGAAATCTACTTCCTCTACATGGAAATTCAGAGCCAAACGTCCCAACCCAATTTAGAGACCAGTTCAGGAGTTGGTTGGAGTCAATCTTCCGCCATTTATTTTTAAAAAACACCCTTTATTAAGCCTGGCACGAGTGCGACTCTGAGACAGAGCGCAAATTGGCGCACCCTCTTTGGAGTATTTCCCCCATTGGTGCGGGTATAACACTGGCTAGTCGCGCCAAGGATGGAAAGGCTATTTTTAGGGTTTTTCACAAGGAGTTGTCTTCAGGGGAATGAAAGTCCATGTCTAGGAGAATGCCATGAAAGTATTTTTAGATCATGTCACTGCTCACAGGTCACGGTGACGCAACAACGCTGAAAGTCAGCCTCGATGGAGGGATAGTCAACAACTACATGGCTCGGTCACGTTTCCCTTTGGACAACCCCGTTCTTTGCCCCTCGTGGTCTTCTTCCTTTCTTTTGGATTTATTTGTCAATTTCAGAGAAATTGACAAACAAACATATATTCACAACTTTCGAATGTTATATTACATTCCCGACATATATATATAAACACTCCTTGCCTTTTTAATAATCGCAACAAAACCTTATAACAAACCTTTGGTACTGGCCCACCTATATAATAGATTTCCCAATCAAATGCGCGCGTTGTACCTGACTATCTTCCGCGCACCTTGATTAAACTCTGGGCAAGTCCGTCACGTGACCTCCGTTAGATCGCAAGGCTCCAGATCGATGACTTATACGCATTTCGCTCGGCTTCCTTGGTCAAAGTATAACGTGCGAAATGAATACGGAAAGGCGGTTTCTCCACAGTCCACTCTGCCACGTGTCGGTTTCTCTATGGAATCACTTCCTCCTCAAGGAATACCACTTATGGTCGAAAGGTGGTGCAAAATGGGCAATCCGCTCTTGGAAATCCACTTGTGGTTTTGCTACAGTGGTTGACCCCGGTTGTACGTCTGGGTTGCGCTCTCCTATGTATGTTCTCGTTTATTAACTCCGAGTTTAATCTCCGGTTGAGGAATTCAATTAACACAAACAAACATCAATTTCTTTATTACGCGGGATTCCATTACCATAAAACAGAGTTCCATGGCTAGTATCACTGTACAGACCTACTTTGTGGGCGGTGAGTCTAGGAGATTATTAAAACAATTACGAATTAAAAAAGCGGGAAAAGCAGAATGCAATGTCTTTAATGAGCTCACACAATCAGCAGAATTTCATTCCAATTAACTTTTCAGACAATGGATAGTGACGGTGAAATTCATTCAATGGAAGCAAGCTAACTGCTTCTGGCTGACTTGCGGGGTATCTTCTCTCCTTTCCCTCCCTCCTTCATCCGAGGGATTACAATTATATAAATTACAGAGTGAATCTTCGGTTCTTTAGTGAGGACCGGTTAGAAACCCAACAGTCTAATTACAATAATTCAGTGTAACTTATGTATGGAAATTGGACTAGCTAGACTATTCGACCCCTACGACTCTAACTACTCTGAAATGAAACAGTCAGCTGAGGTATTGACACCTAGCTGTTACAATTTTGATGATTTTGAACCCTCCTAACCACAACATGTGGACAAAACCTCCTACATTGCTGGCTAGTGTCTAATGCCCCTGCATCAGACTCCCGAGGGCAATCTTCTTCATGGGCTCCTGTCCATGAGCTCCTCCACTGATTTGCCTATCTTCTGCAAAATTTCTTCAGTCATCCAAGTGGCATCTTCCTCTGGCTTATCCTTCCATTTGATCAAGTACTGAAATTACTCTTTTCCTCTGGTCCTTCTGAATGGTCTTTTATCCAATATCTTCTCTGGTTGCAATGGCTGTGCTGGAGGTAGCTGCTCTTTCCACTCAATCTGTCCCTTGTCTGCTGATCCTTCTTCTACACCATCATCTTCATACTTGTACAAATCTGCGACATTAAAAATGGGAGATATTCCAACATCAAGAGGTAATTCAATCTCATAAGCATTTGCAGAAAACTTTCTAAGTATCTTGCATGGCCCAATATTTTTGTACTTCAATTTGTTGTACTGCTTCTTTGGGAATCTCTCCTTTCTCAAGTGTGCCAAAACCTGATCTCCTACTTCAAAATGAACTTCTTTTCTGCTCAAGTCTGCTCTGCTTTTGTATCTGATGCTGCTGCCTTGTAATTGCTGCTTCACTTGTTCGTGTATGGCTTGGATCTATGAAGCAAATTCCTCACCATCTGCACTCCTTATCTCTGCCTTTCCCAGATCTCTTAACTCTGATACTCCTCTGGGGTGTATTCCATAAACAATGTGGAATGGGCTCTGCCCTGTGCTCCTGTTTGGTGAGTCATTATATGCGTATTCTTCCTGGGGAAAAATATGATCCCATTGCTTGGGATTCTCTCCTGCAAGACTTCTCAATAAATTTCCTAGACTTCTATTCACTACCTCAGTTTTTCCATTAGTCTGAGGATGATAAGCTGAGCTGAAACTCAGTTTGGTACCAAGTTTCTTCCACAATGTCCTCCAAAAGTGACCCACAAATCTGGTATCTCTGTCTGAAACAATACTCTTGGGTAACCCATGCAATCTAACAACTTCTTTGAAAAACAAGTTAGCAACATGGGTGGCATCACTAGTTTTATAACATGGAATAAAATGTGCCATTTTGGAGAATCTGTCCACCACAAAAAATACTGCATCATTCCCTCCCTGAGTCTTGGGTAATCCTAGAACAAAATCCATACTTACCATGTCCCAAGGCCTGTCTGGAATAGGCAAGGGAGTGTACAATATGGCATTCTGACTCCTTCCTTTAGCATACTGACAGATTTTGCAGTTCTTCACAAACTTATCCACTTATGTTCTCATCTTGGGCCTGAAATAAAAGTGACTCAGCTGCTCATAAGTCATATCAGTACCAAAGTGTCCAGCAAGTCCTCCACTATGCTTCTCTTTGATCAAATTTTCTCTCATGGAACATTTTGGTACACATAGTTGGCTTCTTTTGAATAACAAGTCCTCCTGTAGGAAATAGTCCAACCACTGGCTTCTATTTATTAAAATAGGGTTACTACATGCCTCGAATGCTTCTTTAAAATTTGGATCTGTTTTATACAATTCTTTCAAAAAATCAACTCCTACAACTTCAAAATTAGTTTCTTGAACAAGCATGTGCCTCTACTCAAAGCATCAGCTACTTTATTGGTTTGACCACTTATATGTTTCAAAACAAAATTAAAGCCTTGGAGATAGTCAACCCATTTAGCATGCTTATGTTTCAACTTGGGCTGCTGTACAATATATTGCAAAGCATGATTGTCAGAATACAATACAAATTCCCTGGACATCAAATAATGTCTCCACTTCTTCAGTGTCTGAACAATTGCATAGAATTCCTTCTCATAAGAGGAATATTTTCTCCTGGTTTCATTCAGCTTTTCACTGAAATAGGCTACAAGCCTATCATCCTGACTCAACAAAGCTCTAATGGCTTCCCCACTGGCATCACACTTTACTTGAAAGGGTTTAGTAAAATCAGGCAGAATCAAAACTGGCTTCTCTGTTATCCTTTGCTTCAAAACTTTAAAGTTTCTTTCTTCTTCAGCAGTCCACTTAAATGGTTGTTTGCTCTTCTTTATTGTCTCAATTATGGGTGCATTTATCTTACTAAAGTTTCTTATAAACTTTCTGTAAAAACTAGCAAGTCCATGGAAACTTCTTACCTCAAAAACATTCCTGGGTGAAGGCCACTCCACAATTTCCTTAACCTTTTCTGGGTCCATCTTCAATCCTTCTATAGAAACAACAAAACCCAAATACACCAACTCCTCTTTCATGAATGAGCATTTCTTCAAATTTATCAGCAGTTTCTCTTGGTGCAGCTTCTTCAAGACATGATTAAGATGCCTTAAATGTTCTTCCTTAGTTATGCTGAAAACTAATCTATCGTCCAGATACACTATCACAAATTTACCAATGAATTCCTTTAATACTTCATTCATAAGTCTCATAAAAGTACTAGGTGCATTTGACAACCCAAAAGGCATTAGCATCCATTCATACCGTCCTTCATTTTTTTTAAAAGCATTTTTCCACTCATCACCCTCTCTTATTCTAATCTGATGATATCCACTCTTCAAATCTATCTTTGAGAAATAATTAGCACCACTCAAACAGTCCATTAAGTCCTCAATTCTGGGCAAAGGGAATCTGTACCTGATTGTGATCTTATTGATTTCTCTGGAATCAATGCACATCCTCCAGCCTCCATCTTTCTTTGGGCTCAATACTGCTGGTACATCACATGGACTCAAATTTTCTCTAATCAGTCCTTTGTCCACCAATTCCTGTACTTATCTCCTGATTTACTCATTTTCCTTGGGAGTCATTATGTAGGCTGCCTTATTGGCAGATTTGAACCAGGGATAAAATCTATTTGATGGCTGATCTTTCTCACAGGTGGCAGTTCATCAGGTAAATCATCCACAACAGTGTCACAGTAATTGTCTAACATCTCTTGTATTTCTACTGGTAAATCAGAAATCTTTGTAGAAGTAAGAACTACCTTAGGTTTGCAAACTAAAGCAAAGCTTACCTCTTCTTCTTCTATCTGCTGCAGATATTCCTTCCCGCTCAGCAACAAGGTCTTTGGATCAGTCACTCTACTGGATGGCTCTCCTTCTTCCATGGGTATCAATGTATGGTGTACCCCATCCTTGAAGAAATTGTAAGTGTTATTCTTGCCATCATGCACTGCTGCTCTGTCAAACTGCCAAGGTCTACCCAGCAGTATATGACACACATCCATGGGCATTACATCACACAAAACTTTTTCCTTGTACTTGCCCATTTGCAGTTCTATTTCACACTGTTCTTTCACAACCAACTAGTGCCCTTTATGCAGCCAGGACACCCTGTAGGGAGTTGGATGCTCCCTAGTCCTCAGCTTCAACTTTTCTATCACCTCAGTGGAAACCAGGTTGTCTGTGCTGCCACTATAAATGAATAGCTGGCAGCATTTCCCTTGGACTTTGCATATGCTCCTAAACAAAGTCTTCCTTTGTGCAGGCTCAGTCACCTCTTTGGCTTGCTTCAACAGGACCTTATTTACCACTAAGGATTCTCCCTTCTCTGGAAGAATTTCTTATTCAATTTCTACTTCTTCTCTAGTTTGGGCAACAACATCATTTCTTGGACCAGCACCCACATTCTCTAGACATTCATAGTGCTTATGTCCCACTCCTTGACATCTATAACACCTCAACTCTCTGCCTCTGCCTCTGTCTCCTCTTCCTCTTCCTCTATAAGAACCCCTTCTGCCCCTTGCATCATCCTCTGTAGATGCATTCTGAGGTGAGCTACTGCTAGCTCCATCCTTGGGTGTAGCAGGCTTCCCTCTACCACCTTGACTTCCCTTCCCACGGAAAGTACCTCTCTTCTTGGCAGACTGTTTCCTCAGGAGTTTCTCCTCTGCTTTCAAGGCCATCTGATAGGCCTCTTCCACTGTCTTAGGAGACAGAAGACCAATCTCATCTTGGATCTCCAGCTTGAGGCCATTCACATACCTGGAAGTCTTCTCTGGTGTATCTTGAAATTGTCCAGCTCTTATGCTCACTCTGTAGAATTCCTCTGTGTACTCTTTTACTGTCAGCAACCTCTGTCTCAGGTTCTGCATTTGTCTATACAATGTCAGCTGGTAATCACTAGGCTGGAATTTACCTTTTAATTTAGCCATCATTCTGGTCCAACTTTTAATAGGTTTCTTGCCAACTCTCCTCCTTTCTTCCTGCACTCCATCCCACCAAAGTGCAGCATGTCCTTTCAGCTTTGTCACTGCAAACTTGACCTTTTTATCTTCGCTTATTTCTTCATAATTGAAGCACTTGTTCAATTCATTTATCCAGTCCACCAACTCCTCTGGATTTAGTCCCCCTGCATAGCTTGACACTTCAATTCTGGGCTTAACTACAGACCCCATAACAGTTCTAAGGAGCCTCATGTCAGGAGGAATTTCCACATTTTCTTCAGCTTCTTCTGTCTCAGGTTCACTGATGTCTTCAGGATCTCCGGTCTATCTTCGCTCCACGGCATCCATTCTGGCCTCAACCCTCTGCAACATCTCCAACACCTCTGCGTTGGATACATGTCTCCTTCTGCCAGCACTTCTACCAACTCGGATTGCCATGTCAGCAAAACACCTTCACACAACCGGCTCCGATACCACAATTGACGCAACAATGCTGAAAGTCAGCCTCGATGGAGGGATGGTCAACAACTGCGTGGCTCGGTCATGTTTCCCTTTGGACAACCCCGTTCTTTGCCCCTCGTGGTCTTCTTCCTTTCTTTTGGATTTATTTGTCAATTTCAGAGAAATTGACAAACAAACATATATTCACGACTTTCGAATGTTATATTACATTCCTGACATATATATATAAACACTCCTCACCTTTTTAATAATCGCAACAAAACCTTTGGTACTGGCCCACCTATATAATAGATTTCCCAATCAAATGCGCGCGTCGTACCTGACTATCTTCCACGCACCTTAATTAAACTCTGGGCAAGTCCGTCACGTGACCTCCGTTAGATCGCAAGGCTCCAGATCGATGACTTATACGCATTTCGCTCGGCTTCCTTGGTCGAAGTATAACGTGCGAAATGAATACGAAAAGGTGGTTTCTCCACGGTCCACTCTGTGATGCGTCGGTTTCTCTATGGAATCGCTCCCTCCTCCAGGAATACCACTTATGGTCGAAAGGTGGTGCGAAATGGGCAATCCGCTCTTGGAAATCCACTTGTGGTTTTTCTACAGTGGTTGACCCCGGTTGTACTTCCGGGTTGTGCTCTCCTATGTATGTTCTCGTTTATTAACTCTGGGTTTAATCTCCGGTTGGGGAATTCAATTAACACAAACTAACGTAAATTTCTTTATTACGCGGGATTCCATTACCATAAAATAGAGTTCCATGGCCAGTATCACTATACAAACCTCGCCTATGGTTGGGGTAGATTCATAGGGTTATTCAAACAATTTACGGGAATTCAAAGACAGAGAAACGAAATTACCAGTGTGCAATCGCCTCACAATCAAACGGATTTTCTCACAATTAACCTTTCAAGACAATGGATAGTGACAAAAATTGAAATTCATTCAACTGGAAGCAACTGTTCATACACAGATTTTATTGCAGGAATTCTCTTCTCCTTTCCCTCCCTCCTTCATCCGAGGGATTACAATTATATACATTATAGAGTGACTCTTCGGTTTTTTAGTGAGGACCGGTTAGAAACCCAACAGTCTAATTACAATAATTCAGTGTAACTGATGTATGGAAATTGGACTAGCAAGACTATTCGACCCCTACAACTCTAACTACTCTGAAACAAAACAGTCAGCTGAGGTATTGACACCTAGCTTTTACAATTTTGATGATTTCGAACCCTCCTAACCACAACATGTGGACAAAACCTCCTACATTGCTGGCTAGTGTCTAATGCCCCTGAATCACATGGAATAAGCCCTCCAATGTGTGGGACAGGGAATTGCAGGGATGGTGACAAATTACTGTGTAACAAAAAGATAGGTATCTGATGTAGGGGCATTAGAAACTAGCCAGCAATGTAGGAGGTTTTTTCCACATGTTGTGGCTAGGAGGGTTCGAAAACATTTGAATTGTAACAACTAGGTGTCAATACCTCAACTGAATGTTTCATTTAGATTAGTTAGAGTTTGTAGAAGTTGAATAGTTCAGTTTGATCCATCTGTTATGATTCAGTTAGTTGAATTATTGTAATTAGGCTTTTGATTTTCTAAACGGTCCTCACAGAGGAACCAAAGAGACACATTGTAATGTATATAAATTGTATCCCTCGGATGTATTGGGGGAGAGATATTTCTGTAGTAAAAATCTTTGTATCAAACAATCGCTTCCAGTTAAATGAAATTTAGTTCCCGTCGACTATCCAACTATCTTGAATCGTTATTTGTGAGGAATTTGTTTAATTGTGAGGCGATTGAACGCTGTCTTGTATATAACTGTTAAATTGAGTCGTTTTATAATCTTCACATCTCTGTGTCCATTGTTTCGTTTGAATTGTTTGAATAATTGAAAACCCAAACCGTAGACGAAGGGTGTGTGTAAACCCGTGGTCATTGAACTCTGTTTAAAGATAGTAGAATTCCCGCTTAATAAGGAGATACATTTGTCTCGCTATCGGAATCCTGACCAGAGGCTAGACCAGAGTTAGTGAACACAGAGGATAGCGTAACCCGACTTAACCCAGATTCAACCACTGTTCTGAAACCGCGAGCAGATTTACGAAACCAGATTGTCCATATCGCATCGCTTTTGCAGAGTAAGCGGTATTTCCAAATTCAGAGCCATTGCATTGAGTGCTCGACACGTGCCAAAGGCGGTACCCCTGAAACCGCTCTCACTGCGCGCCATCGCACATTAACATTTGACCAAGGAGGCCGTGCAATATTGTTGAGCGCCGTCGATCTGGAGGGGAGCCATCGGATGGTGGTTGTATGAGGAAGGTGCGCGAAGGATAACCAAGGTACGGTGCGTGAATTTGACTGGACCATTGATTATAGATGTGGGGCCCGGAGCCAAAGGGTTATTAAAAAGCCATTTTTAAAAAAAGCGTTGGGTATTAATATAAGGTTCGGAGATATAAATTAAATTTCAAAGGTCATTGATAATGTTATTTATCAAATTCCATGAATTTGATAAATAAAATTCTGAGAAAAGAAAGAAGGCCACGTGGAGGTAAACTAAGTTAATGGAAAGGAAATGTTGACAGAGCGACTACAGTAGACCAGCTCTCCTTAGGGGCGACTTTCAGTTTTGTTTCCGTCATTTGTGGTATCAGAGCGTTTTTGAGTTGTTTTTGCAGAGAATTGACATGGAAATCCGAATTGGTAGAGGTGCTGGCAGAAGGAGAGGCGGACCTGTTGCCAATGCATAAGTGTTGGGAATTTCGTAGAGGGTCGAGGCCAGAATGACTGCCATAGAGCGAAGACAGCCTAGAGATCCTAAAGACATCAGTGAACCTGAAACAAAAGAAGAAGAAGAAAATGTTTATATACCTCCTGACTTGAGGCTCCTCAGAACTGTTATGGGGTCTGCAGTTAAGCCCAATATTGAAGTATCAAATTTTGCAGGAGGATTGAATCCAGAGGAGTTGGTGGACTAGATAAATGAAATGAAAAAGTGCTTCGACTATGAAGAAATAAGCAAAGATAAAAAGGTCAAGTTTGCAGTGACAAAGCTGAAAGGACATGCTGCACTTTAGTGGGATGGAGTGCAGGCAGAAAGGAGGAGAGTTGGCAAGAAACCTATCAAAAGCTGGACCAGAATGATGGCTAAATTAAAAGGTAAATTATTGCCTAGTGATTATCAGCTAACATTGTTTAGGCAAATGTAGAACCTGAGACAGAGGTTGCTGACAGTAAAAGAATACACAAAGGAATTCTACAAAGTGAGCATAAGAGCTGGGAAATTTCAAGACACTTCAGAGAAGACTGCCAGATATGTGAATGGTCTCAAGCTGGAGATCCAAGATGATATTGGTCTTCTGCCTCCTAAGACAGTGGAAGAGGCCTACCAGATGGCCTTGAAAGCAGAGGAGAAACTCCTGAGGAAATAGTCTGCC
The DNA here is from genome assembly GCA_034641835.2 of Pinus albicaulis. NCBI lineage: Eukaryota > Viridiplantae > Streptophyta > Pinopsida > Pinales > Pinaceae > Pinus > Pinus albicaulis. Next base: position 1,425,838,613 of record CM076570.1, read on the forward strand.
AAGAAGAGAGGTACTTTCTGTGGAAAGGGAAGTCAAGGTGGTAGAGGAAAGCCTACTACACCCAAGGATGGAGCTAACAGTAGCTCACCTCAGAATTCATCTACAAAGGATGATGCAAGGGGCAGAAGGGGTTCTTACAGAGGAAAAGGAAGAGGAGGCAGAGACAGAGGCAGGGATATAGAGTTGAGGTGCTATAGATGTCAGCAAGTGGGACATAAGCACTATGAGTGTCCAGAGAATGTGGGTGCTGGCCCAAGAAATGCTGTTGTTGCCCAGGCTAGAGAAGAGGCAAAAATTGAGGAAGAAATTCTACCAGAAAGGGGAGAGTCCTTGGTGGTTAATAAGGTCTGTTTGAAGTAAACCAAAGAGGTCACTGAACCTGCACAAAGGAATACTTTGTTTAGGAGCATATGCAAAGTCCAAGGGAAATTATGCCAGCTAGTCATTGATAGTGGCAACATAGAAAATCTGGTTTCCACTGAGGTGATAGAGAATTTGAAGTTGAAGACAAGGGAGCATCCAACTCCCTATAGGGTGTCCTGGCTGCATAAAGGGCACCAGCTGGTTGTGAAAGAATAGTGTGAGATAGAGCTGCAAATGGGAAAATACAAAGATAAGGTCCTGTGTTATGTAATGCCCATGGATGTGTGTCATATACTGCTAGGTAGACCTTGGCAGTTTGACAGAGCAGCAGTGCATGATGGCAAGAAGAACACTTACAAGTTCTTCAAAGATGGGGTACATCATACATTGATACCCATGGAGGAAGGAGAGCCATCCAACAGAGTGATTGATCCAAAGACCTTCTTACTGAGCGGGAAGGAATATCTGTAGCAGATAGAAGAAGAAGAGGTAAGTTTTGCTTTAGTTTGCAAACCTATGGTAGTTCTTACTTCTACAAAGATTTCTGATTTGCCAGTAGAAATCCAAGAGATGTTAGACAATTATTGTGACATTACTGTGGATGATTTACCTGATGAGCTGCCACCTGTGAGAAAGATCAGCCATTAGATAGATTTTATCCCTGGTTCAAATATGCCAAATAAGGCATCCTACAGAATGACTCCCACAGAAAATGAGGAAATCAGGAGACAAGTACAGGAATTGGTGGACAAGGGGCTGATCAGAGAAAGTTTGAGTCCATGTGCAGTACCAACAGTATTGAGCCCAAAGGAAGATGGAGGCTGGAGAATGTGTACTGATTCCAGAGAAATCAATAAGATCACAATCAGGTACATATTCCCTTTGCCCAGAGTTGAGGATTTAATGGACTGTTTGAGTGGTGCTAAATATTTTTCAAAGATAGATTTGAAAAGTGGATACCATCAGATTAGAATAAGAGAGGGTGATGAGTGGAAAACTACCTTTAAAACAAATGAAGGACTATATGAATGGATGGTAATGCATTTTGGGTTGTCAAATGCACCTAGTACTTTTATGAGACTTATGAATGAAGTATTGAAGGAATTTATTGGTAAATTTGTGATAGTGTATCTGGATGATATATTAGTTTTCAGCAGAACTAAAGAAGAACAGTTAAGGCATCTTAATCATGTCTTGAAGAAGCTGCACCAAGATAAACTGCTAATAAATTTAAAGAAATTCTCATTCATGAAGGAAGAGTTGGTGTATTTGGGTTTTGTTGTTTCTATAGAAGGATTGAAGATGGACCCAGAAAAGGTTAAGGAAATTGTGGAGTGGCCTTCACCCAGGAATGTCTTTGAGGTAAGAAGTTTCCATGGACTTGCTAGTTTTTACAGAAATTTTATAAGAAACTTTAGTAAGATTAATGCACCCATAATTGAGACAATAAATAAGAGAAAACAACCATTTAAGTGGTCTGCTAAAGCAGAAAGAAACTTTAAACTTTTGAAGCAAAAGATAACCGAGAAGCCTGTTTTGATCCTGCCTGATTTTACTAAACCATTTCAAGTAAAGTGTGATGCCAGTGGAGAGGCCATTGGAGCTGTGTTGAGTCATAATGATAGGCCTGTAGCCTATTTCAGTGAAAATATGAATGACGCCAGAAGAAAGTATTCCTCTTATGAGAAGGAATTCTATGCAATTGTTCGGGCACTGAAAAAGTGGAGGCATTATTTGATGTCAAAAGAATTTGTATTATATTCTGATAATCATGCTTTGCAGTATATTGTAAAGCAGCCCAAGTTGAAGCATAAGCATGCCAAATGGGTTGAGTATCTCCAAGGTTTTAACTTTTTTTTGAAACACATAAGTGGCCAAGCAAATAAAGTAGCTGATGCTTTGAGTAGGAGGCACATGCTTGTTCAAGAAACAAATTTTGAAGTTGTAGGATTTGATTTTATCAAAGAATTGTATAAAACAGATTCAGATTTTAAGGAAGCATTTGAGGCATGTTTTAACCCTGTTCTAACAGATAGAAGCCAGTGGCTGTATTATTTCTTGCAGGAGGACTTGTTATTCAGAAGAAACCAACTGTGTGTACCAAAATGTTCCATGAGAGAAAATTTGATCAAAGAAAAGCATAGTGGTGGACTTGTTGGTCACTTTGGTACTGATAAGACTTATGAGCAGCTGAGTCACTTCTATTATTGGCCTAAGATGAGAGAAGAAGTGGATAAGTTTGTGAAGAATTGCAAAATATGTCAATATGCCAAAGGAAGGAGCCAGAATGCAGGATTGTACACTCCCTTGCCTATTCCAGAAAGGCCTTGGGACATGGTGAGTATAGATTTTGTTCTAGGATTTCCCAAGAATCAGAGAGGGAATGATGCATTCTTTGTTGTAGTGGGAAATTCTCCAAAATGGCACATTTTATTCCATGTTATAAAACTAGTGATGCCACCCATGTTGCTAAATTGTTTTTCAAAGAAGTTGTTAGATTGCATGGGTTGCCCAAGAGCATTGTTTCAGACAGAGACACCAGATTTGTGGGTCATTTTTGGAGGACACTATGGAATAAACTTGGTACCAAACTGAGTTTCAACTTAGCTTATCATCCTCAGACTGATGGAAAAACTGAGGTAGTGAATAGGAGTCTGGGAAATCTGTTGAGAAGTCTTGCAGGAGAGCATCCCAAGCAGTGGGACCATATTTTTCCCCAGGCAGAATATGCATATAATGACCCACCAAACAGAAGCACAGGACAGAGCCCATTCCCTATTGTCTATGGAATGCACCCCAGGGGAATACCAGAGTTAAGAAATCTGGGAAGGGCAGAGATGAGAAGTGTTGATGGTGAAGAATTTGCTTCAGAGATCCAGGCCATACATGAACAAGTGAAACAACAACTACAAGGCAGCAAAATCAAATACAAAGGCAGAGCAGACTTGAGCAGAAAGGAAGTTCATTTTGAAGTAGGAGATTTTGTCTTGGCACACTTGAGAAAGGAGATATTCCCAAAGAAGAAATATAACAAACTGAAGTTCAAAAATATTGGGCCATGCAAGATACTTAGAAAGTTTTTTGCAAATGCTTATGAGATTGAATTTCCACCTGATGTTGGAATATATCCCATTTTTAATGTTGCATATTTGTACAAGTATGAAGATGATGGTGTAGAAGAAATATTAGCAGACAAGGAACTGATTGAGTGGAAAGAGCAGCTACCTGTTGAGCCTCAAAATTGTGCTTTCCTTCACCTCATTTTACCTCATTTTCCCTTGTCCATTTCTATCTTAGACCCAATTGATCAATAAATATAGTTAAAATTACTTCTAGAATGATTTACATGACTGACTTGTTAAATTTTGTGATTTTTGCCATTGTTAAGCATTTTGACCGGAATTAGCTGCAGAATGCAGACATTCCGTAGCTAACCGGCGATTCTGCAGCTGCCTTCATGTTTGAGTATGTTCCAGGTGGCCTCTTGAGAAAAACTGCATATGAGCATGGTCCACGTCATGTCTACATGGTTCGTTGCTCATCATGGAGGAAGAAATGAATTCTGGGTATGGTTTTGAACGTGGGGAACACATTTAGGAAGGAAGACTTCTATTAGGACTGTCTCAGTCCAGATGTCTTTTCTTCTTCACGTAGCCACTTCAAAGAATCCTAACGTGATTTGGATAAGGAAAGACAGTGTTCCTGAATTATTGTAATTATTGTTACGTGCATTTGCTTTATAAACTCTTGGGAGACAGAGATCTATGTTAGAGATTTTATGTTAGATTTGCTGCTAGATTTTGTTTAAACTCTGTGTTACATTCCTGAAAACGCAGAGTGTTATGTTCAAACTATTGCATCGTTAATGGAGCAGACAAATTTATTTTGAAGGCGTGATTTAATTTGGAGTTGAATGCCGTCAAGTGGTAGAGGGCCCCTGCCTCTTGCACGGATTTATTTTGCATAAATTAGATAAGTTTTCCTAGCTGCCTTTACGTTTTGCATTTGAATTGGTAGTTGTTTTTTTTTTTAGCTACTGTAGTCATATTCATTCTAGCTCTTCCACAAGAAGACACTCTTCCAACAGATTAAAATGATGAATGTTGAATGACTATAGTATTGTAAGATTAGGAGTTGAATTTATAGTTGTTTTAACTAGCTACTGTAGTTATATTCATTCTAGCTCTTCCACAAGAAGACACTCTCCCAACAGATTATAATGATGAATGATGAATAGCTATAGTACTGTAGGTTTTAGTTGTAGTTTTTGCTATTCACTATCACAGTTACACTTGTTCTAATCACTCTTCCACAAGAAGAAACTCTTCCAAGAAATTCTTAAGAAGTTCAAGACATGACCGTGATAATGAATGATTTAGTTGTGTTTGTACTAAGTATCATCTCTGTTCTTGATCTTAAACGCTTGCCCAAGACATCATAATGACCAGTAGGGTATGGATGTGATAACTTAGTTTTTCATTTGCTTTCAGTCCATTTGCTTACAATTGCACTCAATTACACAGTCAGAATTGTTCTACCCCTTCCAAAAAAAAGGAACTCTTCCAAAATATCACTAATGATGAACAAACAGATTGTGTAACTTCATAGAATAATGCATGTTAGTATAGTTAGAATGCTCCGGAGTTTCATTGCATTTAATTCATGTTCAGTTACTTTGTTTCAAGTTTGATGATGACTTATAGTTCAGCATTGTTCTAGATTAGTGGCATCTTAGGTTCATTCTTAAATTAACTCATTGCACTTGCACTTCATATTCAAATTGTCTTCCATTGCACAATAAATTACTTCAATTTTTAGGATTAACAAGACAGCCTTCATTATTCACAAACTTCTTCTTGTTCTGAAATCCATAATTGATCTATAACCACATGAACAGAAGATAACATCACTATAAGGTCTGAAGTATTTTTGCAATCTCCTCATCATTTTATAAACAGAGCTCTTCCTCAAAAGAACTACTTTGAAAAAGAAACCAATAACTCTTTGAGTAAAGGTTCTGTGATATTCAATTAAATTGCAGAATAGAACTAGGAATTAGTCATAGAATAGAAGAGCTTAGAACAAAATGTTGCATCATGGTAAGATTAGTGTTTAGCTGTTTAGTTAGAGGATTTGCATATTTAGTGATCATTTCTCAAGTTTAGTTTGTGTCATTTGCCTAAAAAGTCATTATCAAGCTTTTGCTTTTATTTAGTCATAGTTCAGATTCTGCTTCAGTGTTTCCAATTGCATTTGCCATTCCATACATTAGGCTTAACTCTGTTTTGACCACCAAACCCTTTTTATTAGTTTTCTAGACATTTCCATTGTGAACATAAAAATCATCACAAAAGACCAAAAACATCATAAATCATCACAAAAGACCAAAAACATCACAAAACACTACACACAACGCATTAGGAAACAAGCACCTAGGTACATATGGTACACTTCACTTCAGCAGTTTACAAATCCTGGTTGACAATTAAATGAGCTCAGTTTAGGAGGCTAGATTGAGACCCAACACTACCTTCAGCACAACCATTGCAACCAGAGAAGATATTGGACAAAAGAGTGTTCAGGAAAACCAGAGGACAAGAGTAATTTCAATACTTAATCAAATGAAAGGATAAGACAGAGGAAGATGCCACTTGGATGACTGAAGGAATGTTGCAGAAGATAGGCAGATCAGTGGAAGAGCTCATGGACAGGAGCCCATGAAGAAAATTTCCCTCAGGAGTCTGATGCAGGGGCATTAGACACTAGCCAACAATGTAGGAGGTTTTGTCCACATGTTGTGGCTAGGAGGGTTTGAAAACATTTGAATTGTAACAACTAGGTGTCAATACCTCGGCTGACTATTTCATTTAGATTAGTTAGATTTTGTAGAAGTTGAATAGTTCAGTTTGATCCATCTGTTATGTTTCAATTAGTTTAATTATTGTAATTAGGATTTTGATTTTCTAAAAGGTCCTCACAGAGGAACCGAAGAGACACATTGTAATTTATATAAATTGTATCCCTCGGATGTATTGGGGGAGAGAGATTTCTGCAGTAAAAATCTGTGTATCAAACAATCGCTTCCAGTTAAATGAAATTCATTTCCCGTCGACTATCCAACTATCTTGAATCGTTATTTGTGAGGAATTTGTTTAATTATGAGGCGATTGAACGTTGTCTTGTATATAACTATTAAATTGAGTCGGTGTACAATCTTCACATCTCTGTGTCCATTTTTTCGTTTGAATTGTTTGAATAATTGAAAACCCCAACCGCAGACGAAGGGTGTGTGTAAACCCGTGGTCATTGAACTCTGTTTAACGATAGTAGAATTCCCGCTTAATAAGGAGATAAATTTGTTTTGCTATCAGAATCCTGACCAGAGGCTAGACCAGAGTTAGTGAACACGGAGGATAGCGTAACCTGACTTAACCCGGAGTCAACCACTGTTCTGAAACCTCGAGCGGATTTACGAAACCAGATTGCCCATATCATACCGCTTTTGCGGAGTAAGCGATATTTTCAAATTCGGAGCGATTCCATTGAGTGCTCGACACGTGGCAAAGGTAGGACCCCTAAAACCGCTCTCACTACGTGCCATCGCACGTTAACGTTCGACCAAGGAGGCTGCGCGATATTGTTGAGCGCCGTCGATCTGGAGGGGAGCCATCGGACAATGGTCGTATGAGGAAGGTGCGCGAAGGATAACCAAGGTACGGTGCATGAATTTGATTGGACCATTGATTATAGATGTGGGGCCCGGAGCCAAAGGGTTATTACAAAGCCATTTGTTTAAAAAGCGTTGGGTATTAATATAAGGTTCAGAGATATAAATTAAATTTCAAAGGTCGTTGATAATGTTATTTATCAAATTCCACGAATTTGATAAATAAAATTCTGAGAAAAGAAAGAAGGCCACGTGGAGGTAAACTAAGTTAATGGAAAGGAAATGCTGATAGAGCGACTACAATAGACCAACTCTCCTTAGGGGCGACTTTCAATTTTGTTGTCGTTAGTATCTTAATCCTTGTATTATATTTTTATATTTGGTTTCCCTCTCTTATCTAAGATTTGTTTATATTAGATGCTGATAAAATTTATTTTCATATTTTCCCTGTTTAGGAAAATATTTTTAAATGCTCAAGGGTTATGGGGGAGACCTAACAAAACAAAGAATGACAAAAAGTCATGTTGCAAGAGAAGTTCTTCAAGGATTAATGTCCTACAAGGTTTGTTAATAAACAACTCAAAGTTATGTCTTATATTGTTAGGTCCCTATAAGACTAGTGTATCCCGTTATTGTTATTGTTAGTGTAACCCCCTTATTGTTATCGTTGTACCCATGTAGTCCCCATATTGTTATTATTGTGCCCCATAGAAGCACGCTATTGTTATTATTGTGCCCTTATAATACTATTTATATGTCGGCCTTGATTATATTGTGACCCCTTAGAATCATATATATAGAAAGTAGGTTTTTTCATTTGAATCATCCAAGAATCATTCATTTATGTAATATAAAGCAAGTTTCCCCCTCAAAGATGATGATTTCTAAGTCGTTGATCTATCTTTTATTCTATTTTGTGAGTTATTTGCATATCATTTGGTATCAGAGCCTTGGATTCTAGGGTTTCGCTTCTTCAATGAGGACGTCTTGTCATTTTCACTATAATTTTTTTTCTATGGAGCTTCAGAAGTTGAAATTGAACCACGTGGAGTCAGAATACTGGTGAACCTCATGTAAGAATTTCAGATCTTGGTTCACTATATTTTTGGAGATATGATCTGAGTAAGTTAGGGTTTTTGCAGGCTCTAGAATTTCATATCATACAGGTGATCAAAGGAAAATCGTCAAAACTTTTGTTTCAGGCATCGGATTTTAATTCTTTAAAAAATGGCCAAAAGTGCACAAATTGTAGTTTTTCATGTAGAAATTTCAGAGCCGAAGGTTGAAACAATGACACATGGAACTTCATACAAGTCCACTCTACTGAAATAATATATAATCAAGAGATCGTGGGAGATCGAGCATAAATTTATCTTGAAGAATCCAAATTAGGTTTGACCTATGGAATTGGAAATAAGATTCAAAGGGACACTACATGACCAAATTTCAGATCTTGCATATCCGAAATCACAGAGATACACCAATTTTAATATCGAGATCCTAAAAAGGAAGAAATGACTGTATATTTTTTGTTTTTTTTTGTAGTTTGAAGTGATTTAAAGGGAATATTGAAGCATAGATATCAGTATTGGTTTCTAAAATGCCTCCAATAAATAATTCCACACCCATTAAGCCCTCATAAAACTCTACTATGACGCATGAAGAGGAAGAATTTCCACATGATATATCAAAATTACGGGACCAATTTCAATGAATTTCGTTCTCACAAAGAGCAACCAAATATGAAATAAAAGGGGACATGTATGGATTAAAATTAGACATGGAAGGTTTGAAGGATGGAATGGAAGATAAGATGGATGGTTTGAAAGAAGTGGAAGGTTTGAAGGAAGGTTTGACAAAGTTGTTGCAAGAAAGGCTTCCTGGTGGTGACAAGGTAATCCATGAAAATCATGATGAGGACAAAGGAATATGAATTGTGATTTTAGAAAATCCAATGTTGGGTTTAAGAACTACCACATTCCAAAGATCGATATGAGAAGTTTGACGACAAGGATATGGTAATATAGATACTACAAATGGAGAAATATTTTGATCTCCATGATCTGCAACACTCACAAAAGGTACACATTGCAACTTTATATTTAGAACCCAATCGGTTTGTATGGTATCGATGGCTTTGTTCTTGTAAACCACTTATCACTTAGTCAACTTTTACAGAGGAAATGATAGTACATTATGAGGATACAAAGAGAAACACCTTCTTTATCCAATTGATGAATATCAAACAAAAGCGTACAATGGCAGAGCACATTAAGGACTTCCAAAAATTTAATATCAGGGTAGAAAATATTCCAAAGGAGCATAGGATTGATGTCTTCATAGTGAATTTAGAGGATAAAAACCGACATGAGGTTTGCAGTTGGGAACCTAATTAATTGGAGAAGACATTCAGGGTGGCAAGAAAAATTGAAAGAAAAATTATGGCAATAAGGAATTCTACCAATCACAACTATAAAATTTGAAATGTTGTCGCTCCTAGCCTTCCACAACCTACAAGGTTAACACCAACAACTGGAGGAAAAAATAGAAAAATAGATTTGTTATAGTTGTGATAGAAAATACACAAATGGTCATAAGTGCGCCGAGAAGAAATTATTTTACATAGATTGTGAAGAGGAGGAAGAAAATGAACAAGAAACATAAAAAGAGGAGGATATACATGAGGAACCAACCCCAAAGAAGGAAGAAATGAATCCAACCATACTTATAATGCACTGGAAGGAATTACCACTCCTGAAACTCTCAAGATTGAAGGGTATATCAAGGAAAAAATGTAATAGTGGTGATTGATATAGGTAGTACCCATAATTTTCTTCATTGTAAGATAGCCAAGGAATTGAATTGCTTCCTATATCCAACACTCGAGTGTCAAGTGATGGTTGTAAATGGAGGAACTATAAATTGCTCTGGAAAGTGCCATAATATCAAGCTAACCATGAAGGAATATGTATTTAATAGTAAAATGCTTTATATTCGAATGGGTGGTGCTGATGTTGTACTAGGAGTCCAATGGTTACAATCTTTGGGGACTATAGCTTTTAATTTTCAAGAACTTTTCTTGATTTTTTTTTGGGAAGGAAAGGAAGTTGAATTACGGGGTATCACAGGGAGACCAAGAAATATAATCAACTCTAATGTCATGAAAAATATTCCAAAGAAATAACAATGAGACGTAATTGCACAATTATGCTCGCTATAGGTTCAAACATTGAAATCATCTATTTCTCCAGATCTCCAAAAAGTATTGGAAAATCATTCCAAGGTGTTTGAGACTCCCAAAGGCCTCCCACCTATTTATTATCATGATCATACTATTCACTTGATTCCAGGAAGTGTTCCTCCAAACATCAAGCCTTACAGATATCCTTATGTCCAAAAGAGTGAGATTGAATGTATGGTCGCAGAAATGCTATAGGCAGGTATAATTTAACCTAGTGAAAGTTCTATCTCTGCTCCAGTAGTATTGGTACACAAGAAGGATGGATCATAGGGAATGTGTATGGATTATAGGAAGATCAACACACTCACTATTGAAGATAAGTTTCCCATTCCTATCATTGATGAATTACATGGAGCAATTTACTTCACCAAGTTTGATCTTCGTTCAGGGTATCATCAAATAAGAGTGAATACTGAAGACATTCCAAAAACAACATTTAGAAGTAATGAAGGTCATTATGAACTTTTGGTCATGCCTTTTGGCCTTACCATTGCACCTTCTACATTTCAAGGTTTGATGAATTCCATTTTCAAACCCTTCCTTAGAAAATTTGTGTTAGTATTTTTTGATGATATACTAATCTACAACAAGTATTGGAAGTATCATGTTAAACATGTTCCCAAGGTGCTCAAACTATTGGAGGAGAAACAATTATATGCAAGAACCTCCAAATTTTTCTTTGGAGTACAAGAGGTGGAATATCTGGGTCATATTGTATCTCATGAGGTGTTAAGGTAGACCCTAACAAAATTAAATTCATTAAGGAATGGAAATTCCTACAAGCATAAGACATATTCAAGGATTTATGGGGTTAACGAGGTATTATCGCAAGTTTGTTAAGAATTATGGGAAAATATCGGCACCTTTAACATCCTTACTGAATAAAGATGCATTTTCTTGGACTCTAGAAGTAACTAAGACCTTTGAACATCTTAAAGAGGAAATGTGCCAATCACCAGTATTAGCTACAAATGACTTCACAAAAACCTTTATTGTGGAATGTGATGCCTCAGGAAATGGAATGGGTGTGGTTTTAATGCAAGAAGAAAGACCCATTTCTTTTGAAAGCCGTCCAATGAAAGGAAAGTATTTACTAAAACCTATTTATGAGAAGGAAATGTTAGCGATACTACATGCACTAAAGAAATGGCAACCTTACCTAATCAAAAGACACTTCGAGGTAAAAATAGATCATGATAGTCTTAAATAATTACTAGAACAAATATTAACTTTAGAAGAGCAGAAAAAATGGGTCACAAAGATGTTGGGTTATGACTTTGAGATCATCTACAAAAAAGGGAAGAAAAATGTTGTGGGAGATGCACTCTCAAGAAAGGATGAGGATGTGGAAGAATTTCTTTGTGCCATTTCTATTATCCAACCAAATTGGATAACCAAAGCAAGGGATGAATGGAAGAATGAAGAAGAAGTGTGGAAACTCATTCAAAAGTTGCAGCAAGATACCAATACATATGATACATTTAGCTGGAAAAATGATTCACTATGGTACAAATATCGCTTATATCTTTGTAAGAATTCCCAACTCAAACAAAATGTTCTTTTGGAATTTCACACCTCTCCCTCAGGAGGGCACTCAAGATTTTTAAAAACTTACCACAGGGTTAAGAAGGAATTTTTTTGAGATGGCCTTAAATTTGATATTCAAAAGTTTGTGGCAGAATGTTTGGTTTTCCAACAAAATAAAGTTGAGACAATTAAGACCCCGAGTCTATTACAAAATTTATCCATTCCAAGTCAAAATTGGGAGGATGTTTCAATTTATTTTATCACAGTTTTACCCAATTCCAAAGGAAAAAGTGTCATCATGTTGGTAGTTGATAGACTTATCAAGTATGCACACTTTTGTGCATTATCACATCCATTTAAAACTAGTAAAGTTGCTACTACATTTATGGAAACAATTCAAAAGCTACATGGAAACCCAAATATTATTGTAAGCGACATAGATTTCATTTTCACTAGAAATTTTTGGACATAATTATTTTCTTGTGTGGGTACTCAATTAGCTCATAACTCATCTTATCATCCTCAATATGATGGGAAAATAGAGATAATGAATTTTTTTTTGGAAGGATATCTTCGTTGCTTTGTATTTGATAAACATACATAATGTTTCAAGTGGTTACCTCTGGATGAATGGTGGTATAACACTTCCTTTCACACTGCAGCAAAAATGACCCCATTTATGGCACTTTGTGGATATCATCCATCGTCCATCATGTTATCACTCCAATAATTCTCAAAAGTTGTGAGATTTTTTATTTTAGTTTAAAGAATATTAGAGGTAACCACAAACCTACTTTTAAGCCTTAGGATCTAGCCTTCCTAATGCTTAGAGAGGGCTCTCTCTATATGATTTATCATTGTATGTTTAACTAATTATTTCTTGAGGAAAATCAAACAAATGTATATTTATTTAATATTTCCTTATGGGGTTTCCTGTTTAGACCATAAACAACTTAATAAAGGTGGTTTACTAAGTTATTTTTCATAGTGAATGCGATTTTACTTGGGGTAAAATTGGTCTTACTTGGTGTACTTGGGTCCATCTAATAACAATGGATTAGATGACCAAAAAATGGTGTAACATTTCTTGTGCGTCGACTCCGATAGACTCCTTGGTTTTGTTGTTTCCAAAGACAATATTTGTCTCGATCCTCTTAAGGTCGAAACTATCATTAATCTCCCCTCCCCTTCCTCTATACACGAGTTGCAGAGTTTGTAAGGGAAATCTAATTTCCTACGTCGTTTCATACCAAACTATGCTGAGGTAGCCAAAGGTTTTACGTGATTTCTTAAGAAAGGTGTCCCATTCCTATGGGATGAGATTGCCCAAAAATATTTTGATGCATTGAAGACCATTCTCATCAATGCTCCTCTTGTGCGTCCCCCAAATTATCATCGTGATTATTCACTCTATCTGGCTGCCACTTTTAGCACTATCGCCATGGTTTTGGTATAGGACGATGAAGATGGTAATGAGCATGTAATCTATTATCTCAGCCGCAATCTTCTCAACACTGAAATGTGTTACGCTCATGTCGATAAATTGGCATTGGTAGCTGTTCAAGCCATACAACATTTCTGCCATTATATTTTACTCCGCACCATGACCATGATTTCTGATTGCAACCCCATGACCTATATTCTAACCCAACGGTTGTTGGGGGGAAAGTAATCTAAGTGGCTAGTTATCCTCCAAGAGTTTTATTTGGATTTCATTGCCGCCATATCAAAGAAATCGTTGGTTTTTACTGAATTGATTTTCTCCTTACCCTTTGCCTCTGTTCCTTCCAGTTCTGAGGAACACATTCCAGACAATACTCTTTTTCTGATTAGAACCCTCGATCCATGGCACGGTGATATCATCGTTTATCTCTATACTTTTCCTTTCCATTCTGAGTTGACTAAATATGATCGTCAACATATCTGTCATCATTCGCAACCCTATCGCATAATCTATTTTATACTGCATCAGAGCTGATTATGTCCTCCGTCAATGTCTAACCCTCGAGGAAGTTGAAAAGGTCCTTAATGACTACCATTTTGGCGCGTGTCATGGCCACATGTCTGGGCATGATACTCCTCAAAAAATTCTTCGTGCTAGGTATTTATGACATACCATTTTCAAATATTGCATCCTCTCTATCCGTAAATGTCACGAGTGCCAGATCTACAAGTGTAAGATGTGCGCGCCACCTGCTCACCTCCATACTGTCATTACCGTTGGTCCTTTTGAGAAATGGGGTATCAATTTTATGACATGTAACCCTCACTCGACCGGGGGGCATGCTTATATAATTGTAGCTGTAGACTACTTCACCAGATGGGCCGAAGAAATGCCTACATTAAGAGCTGATGGTAAGACGACCACTCAATTTCTCTTCAATCACGTGATTGCTAAGTTTGGAGTCCCTCAAGCCATTGTCACTTACCATGGCTCCCATTTTCGCCATTATATGATGGTTGAGCTGACTACTCAGTTGGGTCCGTGTCTCGACAGATCAACGTCGTACTAACCCCAGGCTAATGGTTAGGTCGAAGCCATGAACAAAGTCTTAGTTACTATGCTTCAACATATTATTGGGATGCACGAGTCCAATTGGAATCTCATGTTGTTCTCATCTCTCTGAGCTTACCAAACCTCAGTGAAGGATGAAACTATATTCACACCATTCCAACTTGTTTATGGTCTGGAAGATACCCTTCCGATTGAATGTGAAATTCCTTCACTCAAGCTAGATGTCAAATTACTACCAAATACCTTGCTAGATGAAGAACATCTTCTATATTTGGACAGGCTTGATGAAACTCGTCGCTTCGCTGCTCTAGTCATAAAATCACAAAAAAGCAGGTCAAATCCCACTTTGACCAGACAGTTTCCCCTCTTACCTTTGTAGAAGGAGACTTGGTCCTCTTGTATGACCATGCCCATGATAAGCTGGGGGAATGTGAATTCGAACCCATGTGGCATGGGCCCTACATCGTTAAACGTGTTTTGCAAAAAGGGGCCTATGAGCTTATTGATTATGAAGGAAATCCACTGGATCAGCTAGGAACGGGCTGTATCTCAAAAAATATTATGCATGAGTTTTCTCGTGCATTTCTCTTGTACATAAGTGTGTTTCTCATTTTTGTACATTTTTGGCTTGGTGTTCTTTGCAAGCAGTTTTTCCTGCTTATTATGTCTTTGCTTACTGTGCAGATGTTTGTCACTCCTTATGTCAGTTTCACTGACGGTGCCTCCTGCAGTACACATAACTTATCTTCTGCGGCTTGGGTAATTTATGATCCTAACGGTGAGTTAGTAGACCTTCAAGGCATTTTTCTAGGATGCACAACTAACAATGTCACTGAATAAAATGCAGTTATCGAACTTCTAACTGAAGCTATTGCACTCGACATTCATGAATTAATTGTAAACCTAGACTCTCAGCTTGTTGTTCTCCAACTCAATGGGCGTTATTCTGTCAGAAACCCTCAAATTTTAAGGATATATTTACGTTTTCGTTTGTTAGAAACATATTTTATTATATTACATATCATCATATTCCCATAAGAATGAATACATTGATTGATGCAATAGCTAATCTTGTATTAGATAGACATTTGCAGAATTTTTAAAAGCAATCATCATCACATAGTAAGATTTAGACAGGAAAATCAACACACACACACACACACACACACACACACACATATATATATCGATTGTTTGCATCAGCTTGTACATCATAGTTCAAAAAATATATATATGTTTCAGTTACATCCTGAGATGCCATGTCTCTCAAAAAATACAAAAATAAAACCTAGGAGTCTAATCAACATGATGCTCATGATAGCACGTCACTACCCGTATGAAAAATCTCAACAATTGATGAATGCAGTTAGAAACCCTCACATTGTGCCGCTGGTAAGGATGAGGAATGTCCTCAAATCTCGCATACTTCGGGATCTTGCTCATGAGTCCCTATAGGTTACGGGAAATTTATTCCTCATCATCACCTCCCTCGCTATGAGGGGCCACTTTGAACTCTCTTTCAACCCTCTTATCTATCAGAGACATCCCCGTAGGTCTCTCTGATCCAACATCTGCAACACATGAGAAAATATTAGAACACATATATATATAAACCAAAAAAAATCGTAATACTCATAAATATCTAAAAAATGAGTTTTTACCTCTGTCCTTGTCCTAGTGGTCCCCTTCTGGAAGTGGAATATCGAGATCACCCCTGAAATCAGTACCGATATATGGCCAGTCCTCCACCACGATAAGTTGTCAGCTCAGTCAGTTAAATAACTTTGGTCTCCATGACATATGTTGCCCATCCCCTGATCGAGGCATTAGCTCAGCCCAACGGACCATATGTGGCTCTCGTGATGGTGGCATAGGTAAAACTTCCTCCTGACATTGGAATATCAGTAACCGTTCCAGGATGAATGGTATCAAAATGGACCCATACCCAAATTGCTTCAGCTTACCTTTTTTACATTTGGTTAGCTGGTGTTTCATATTGATCGTCACCACTTCTGCCCAATTGAAGATTGTTGGAGACATGAAATATATGGCTAATTGGAGTTGAATCTTTGTGGCTTCATGGGGCGCCTGAGATCCGACAGCCCGAGTAATGGTATGCAACACTACCCTCAAAGGTAAGTGCTGCACTGTCTGAATGTCTAGTTTACCACTCTTATGTGCTTTGTGTGCTTCAGGACACACTCTCCCTATCAGCATGGCCATGATCTCTCCAAGGATATGAGTACCTATCATTCGTGCTTGCTCTCCCCTCCACGACAATCCTGTCAAGAAATAGATATCAGAGACTTCTATCTCCAATTCCTAGTCATGGATGATGAATTTCTCTTGGTCAATGTCCCATACACTCGTCAAGTATTGCAACAGCTTTAGGTCAAGAAAAACTTAAGGAGCCCACATTTCCTCATACCATCTAAGCATGCATCGTTATCCATGGCCTGTGCATCTTCTGCCCCATGCTCCTACTCTTTCCATTCTATTACCATTACGACTGCTAATTCTTCCTGCAAAACGAAATACAAATAGCCATAAGCCATATTGTTAAAAATTGAATCAATTTTGACAAGCATTTTTGGAGAAAAAAATGAAAAAATTTATGCGTGGAGTTTGGTGCTATTATTTTTCAAACAATAGCGCTGAGCGGTGCTTTCCCTATGTACAAATCGTAGAGTTCAGCGTGGCTTCATGCCGAGAACCATCGCCGACCGTCGCAGACATGAGTTTTTAAAAATCTTCCATAAAATGTATCAAAACATGAAAACATATGAATAATGCATGAAATTGCACAGGAATTTTATGGCTCTTACATGGAAGAAGCAGATTCGTCAATGGCCTCCTGGATTGCATACAATCAACTCCCCAAATTCACAGCGAAAATCGGTGAAAGTGCTCACAAGAAAGTGAAAAGGTAAAAGTGAATTGTTTTTTACTATTGAGTTATTTTATAACCTTTTCTAACCCCAATTAGGTTTTTGGACACATTTTTGGTTATTTTTTATTATTTTTTCTCAAAAATGGGTTTAACATTTGTTTCTTGTGCAACAACAGGTCCTAAAAATGGCAACGCTGAGAAAACGAGTTGTATTTTATTACTTTTTTGGACTCGGTAAAACATGAAAAAGCCACCCCTTCAAGTTATCTTTCAACACTTTTCTGACTCCAAAAATATGAAAATATTGTCGAGCTCTTGTCGTTTTGAACTCGCTAAAGGTTGTGAAATGTCATATTCCCAGTATAATTTTACCCGTTTTCGGGCTAGGGAAAATTATTTACGAAAAAGGAATACCTTAGTCGAGCATGGCTAAGAGATTCTCTCAGATATTTTTTTTCTACCTTTTCAGATATGAGATACAACCTACAAAAAGGTACCTTATAGGGTTTTTTTTTCTACCTATTTTCAAACTCTCTAAACATGAAAAGATGTCAAGTTTTCACTTTGTCAGACTCATTCAATATAAATGACATTGGAGCCGTCACCATAACGTTACCGAGTTCCTCCTTCCTAGGGCTCGTACAATGTACTAGGATGGATTTTTCCAAAGGAAAAACTTACATGACAAGTATATGTTATCCCCTTCAAGCTTGTTTCCAAAAAAAATTAGGGTACTTGCTAGAAATGGTGGGGAAAAATGGAACTAGTTTTTAGTTGCATCAGCGGTATGTTGCTCTTGAACATGACACTTGTCTGCCCTTCGTACTGGGTTTGGGACATCCCACATTCATTATTTTTCCTCCATGGGTTTGGGTTATCCATTTTGACCTCTCGTATTCTCTTTTCCTCGTCACCATGACCTCTGATCCCTTGATGTCAAATACTTCCAGATTCTGGATTCATGTCGCCAATATGTTCAAGAGAAGTCCCTTCTACAGGTTTCAACCCCTGATCCTTTGTTCAGTCTTGATTCACTATCATATTATTCCTCTGTCTTGTTTCGATGATGTAGGAAACATTATGGCACTCCTTCGACCGATCACTTCCTGTCGACTTCAGCTCATTATCCAGGATGTTGATTTAGAGAATCCCTTCTGGTACCTTAGAGCTTGCATGCCTCAATGGAAAGTTCTTCGCATTCGAAAATAGGTTCTCATCATTGGCCTTCGATCAGGTGATTTCGTGGATGTTCGAATCCAGTTAATTTTTCACATTCCATGGATTGTACTAGCAGTACCTTGAGAAATATTTTCATTATTGGTGGTTTCTCTCGCGCTTTTTAACAAATTCCATCATCAGCTGCTAATCTGGCGACATTCTTGCATGTTTGACTTCAGCTCATTCACTCACATGCCTATATTTGTACTTGTTTGGGTTGGGATGGAGCACAAGACCTTGGGTTTTTTCTGATGAAATCTAGGCTACAAGACGATTTAGTTTGTCATGACTATATACACGACTCTTATGATTGGATGGTTGCAACCATACCGGAGTATATTTTATGATCCTTCTCACTGGATGGCTGTGTCCATACCATGGATCTTATTACATGTTATCTGTTATCACTCTAATAATTCCCAAAGTTGTGAGATTTTAATTTTATAGTTTAAAGAATATTAGAGGTAACCAAAAATCTACTTTTAAGCTTTAGGATCTAGCCTTCCTAAGGCTCAGAGAGGGCTCTCTCTATAATATTTAACTTTGTTTTTATATATGATCTTAGGCTAGTTATATGGGGCAATTTGGTTTTGATATTTGGTTTGGTTTGGTGGGAAAAAATCACTTGCTAAGATGGATAGTGATAGATTTGTTTTCCATTGGGAAAATGGAGTCAGTGTGTCAAGCAGAAAGATCAGGATCAAGGTCTAAAATTAAATATTTCCAGGGCAAGATAGCAGAGTCACTCAATATCTTTGAGGCTATTTGGTGAAGTGGTTTAATCGGATAAAGAGAAATCAAGGATTCTTTGATCCAGATAGGAATGAAGAGATGGGGTCTATCGAAATTAGGGAAAAATTAAGGGTTCCCTAGTCTGGATATCAATAGAAAAAATTAAAATGAAAACCATTAAATAACAGAATGCTTTTAACAAATTCTGATATATCACTTCCTGATTTCACATTAAAATTTAGAACACATTTATGTATGAATGGAAAACATAAGAAGATTTAACAAATAACAGAAGAAATTACTTCACTTAAAGGGCCCAACATATGAATCATGAAATGTGATGCTTTATTGTTTTGATCCAACCTGCTAACTTGAAACTTGGTACAAAAACCCTTCAGGTATAGAAAAATTGACTATAGAAATCTTCAGCAATTTATTCCACACTAATACTTCAAAGGATGAAGTATTTATAAACAAAATAGTACAAAATATCCTATAACAATCATAGGAATTTTCTATGGAAAATAAAATATTTTTTACAAAAATTTAGTGACAACTGCATAACAAACTTGCAAGTTGTCCTATTTATTAAACAAAATATCATTCTTGTTGGACTTACGCTGTAGCTGGTTGTTTGAGGTGTCTTTAACGTTGGCACTTGATCTTCAATCAGTTTTGAAACTTTGTCTTCTCATCTGATACTCTTTAACTGATACACTTTAACCATCTGATACTCTTTAGCCTACTGTTTGAATGTTTTACTGCCTTTAAAAAAAAAATTTACTGTGTAAAAACAACACTCTGTTTTTTCATCCTTTTTCACTAAAAATTTGTCTTTTTAAAGTAAATATGTGAGCTTTTGCCAAAAATATTCATCTAGTAACTTAATCTTTGTAAGTTTTCTGAAATTATCATCAGCTTCTGTGTATCTAGCAAAGGTTGGCTTGACTACAAAGAGATGTTTTATCTCATGATGTAAATAAAACAAGTTTTCAACACTCTTATGCAACGCTTTACCTGTGGGAACTCCTTGCATATCTACCTTGTTCAGTTGATCTCTAGCAAAGTCTATTATCTTCTTGTTGTAATTTTCTTGCTTCATCAGTTTATCATTTATAAAAAGAATGTTTGGTAAGCTTTTTTGTCTTAATGTGTCAAACTTAACCATGAATTCAGTTATGGCAAAATCCATATTTTGACACTTCTCTTCCAACTGTTTCATCAAGTTTTGCTTTGAAAGTACATTTCTACCTCAAGAATTGTTTCGGTTCTGTCAGTATTTCCTATCTCATCCAATTATTGATTTTTTTTAGTGTTGAGAAACTTGATTATTTCTTGGGCTTCTTTAGGTTTGGCACCAAGCTCTTCTTTTGTCTTCAATATTTCTTCTTTGGCTACTTTAAGCAAGTCCTTTTGCTCATAAATTACTTGAATTGATGGCCAAGTAACATTAATTGACTCAATGATCTTGGACCATAGCTGATTTTTTATGTAGGCCATGGGCTCTTTTAAGGTTAACTCTACTTCAACCTTCTTTAACTGTTCACTTAACCTTTTGGCCTTTTTTTCCTCTGTTTTAGCATTAATTTGTGCTAATTTCTTGGCATCTTCCATGTTCTTGATTTGTTCATTCAATCTATTGATCTCATTATTCTGTATTGACATATCTTCCATGGTTTTAATGAGCTTACTAGCCTCATCTAACTATTGAACTGCTGAAGTAGATGATTCAGTGGCTAAAGGAGTGGAAGAAGTGACTGGCACTGCTGTGGCTAGTGGGAATTTTGGTGCTAACCCTTCTACTAGAGTTGAAGGAATTGTTGTTGTTACCATGGGAATGACTGTAGGAGGAATATTTTGAGTCTTTGCAGCTTCTTTCCCTTGGACAAGCTTGTCCATTTCAATTTCCATCTCCTTTATCTGTGCTTTCATTTGTAGTATGAGACTCATCATCTCATATTTTTTATTTGCCTCTTGCACAATGTCTTTAGCCTGTGGATGTTCTGTTGGAGGTAGTTTCAATTTCTTTATAAGTGATGCAATATTAGTATTTTTATTTTTTAATAATTGCTTTGCAACTTTTACATTTGAAGGGTCATACCCTACTTCAATCACCAGTTCTTCTAAAGACTTGATTCTAGTGTCTTTAACATAGGAAGAAGCTTTTTCAATCCTAATATGATCTCTCAAATTTGTTACAGTGTTCTAGATTTTTTGGGAACTCATTTCCTTTGTGGTCATGGTAGAATAAATCATTTTTGAGCTTTTCTTGTGAAACTCAATCTGATCCAAGGGATGAATGCTTTATACTGGAATTTCAATATCAGCTCTCTTGTAATCTGATGTTGTTGTAGGTTTAGGCACTGTTGGTTGTAGCACTGTCATTAGAAACTTTTTATTTGTATAATCAAAGGCTGAAAGTAGCCTATTTTGAATTCCTAGAGTCTGCTTGAAGTACTATGAATATATCTCATTCTTGAATTCTTCATTTTTAGCTTTGATTTGTTTGTACTTTTATTTGATATCAATGTCTATATATTTTTCTTGCTATGATGAAGATGCCTCCATGCTTTTCTATTTTTCAATCATCTGAGTGTTTGAAGTATCAGGTTCCTGTTCATTTTCAATTATTGTAGTAGTCTCAGTGTTTTTCTTTGGATTCTCTTCATCTAAAACATCCATTGTTTCCTTTTCCTTGTTTGTTGGATTGATCTTAGGTTTCTTATTGTATCTGAGCTTGAATCTAGTTTTTGTTGTTGTTTCAACTGTATATGTGCTTTCTTCCCTGATTCTCTTTGTGGTTCTGTCCTCCTGATTTACAGTCTTCAAAGTTTGACTAGTATCACCTTGTTTGACTATTTCTATTAATGTATTTTCCAACCATTCTGTTTGGTTGGAAAATTGTTCAATTTCAGGGTTTTTATCATGAATATATGGGGATAATTTTCATTTCACCCTCATCTTACTGAGTATTTCATAAGGATCATAGTTCCACAAGAAACTTTCATCAAATTTATATTCTAGCAACTGTTTTGCTACGTCTACAGCTGCTTCCTTGTGATTGCATATGAAAGGACCCACCTGGTTTTTCAATTTGAACCGAGTCTTCTTTTTAGCAGCCTAAAAGTTTATAGAATCTAAGTTTAGAATTTTCCTTATATACTCTAAGGCAATCACTCTCATTAGCAAGTACTTTGGCAATTTATAGGGCAAGAGGTTTGACCCATAGACTCTAATCTCTGTGTGGTTTTGGTAAAGGTACCAGTCACCAGTTCTGATCTGCTCTGATAACTGTAAAAATTTCTTTATCTCATCACTTATCCTTGGTTGTACACTATTTGTAAGAATATTTAATAATGGGTAAACAAAACAGTCTGTGAAATCCACACAAGTGAACTCAGTTGACTCTTTTCTGATTAAATAAGTCTGGAAAATAACTAACAGTGGATTACCTTCAACATCCAACTTCTGAAGGGTTATTCGGAACTTATCTGCTTGGAAGTAGAGGAACATATGAAAGAGGAAGGAGGTATATCTGAAAAATCCTTTAGTGGGAATTTTTACAAGCTGATCATGGATACTATCATCTATACACTCAACATAGTTATAAATGACTATGGGGGGTTGACCAGGCACAACATTGGATATCAAACCAAGTATAGACTCATCAGTGTGCTCATCAGTAAAGTAACAAAGGATAAAGGACAACATTGAAATAACATGTCTTGATCCTTCAGGAAATTTAGAAGATTAATATGGAGGGTTAATCTTTGGGATTTCAACATATGTAGGCATAAATGTTTGGAAGATCTGAAATACTTTAGGAAAATCTAACTCCAGGTAAATCTTTGTAAGAGCTTCTATAGACAATGAGATTGCATTTGGCTCTGGTTGTAACTGAAGCATTAGGTTTATGGATTCTGCAGTGATAGTGAATAATACTTCTTTCTCAGCATTAACAATAGCTCTTAGGTCAGGGGAATAGTGGGCTTGACACATTCTAATGACTTCTGGACACTGATGGGTATGTGGAACTACATATTTGGGTAAATTAGACTCCCAAATTTGAACTTCATCTCCCTGATCCAAAGATTTTTCTAGACTCCAGCAGTGGAGATCAAGAAGATTGAATTCAATTACTGGATCAATTATTTTATAATCAACATCAGCTAAAGGGGTATGCTCAACATCTACAACAGGTGGTTGTAGTGGATTAATGGAAATGGTGATTTTAGAAGCCATTACTGGATTTGTTCTTGATAATTTAGACCTCTAGATCTTAGAAACTCTATTCTTTTAGGTTTTTTATACTCTTCTATAAGCTTAGACTGTTTACAGAAGTTCTTTTAATATGACAGAGTTTTCCTTTGGACAACAATAGGTAAAATAATGGCTTCTTCTGCTTCAAACTTTCAACTTATGCTCTCACAATCAACTTTTAAACTTTTTATAGAGTCAGGAAAGGCTTAACAAGGGTTCCCTGCTCTTTTCTTGGATAAAACAGAACTAAAACAATTTGATTCATGCACAAATGGATTCTAAATATTTGCAAAGGATTTTGAATCAACTAGAGGTTCTCTAAGGGTTTGTAAATACCTAAATTTCTTCAATTTGCTTAAAACAGGTTACAGTCTTCAGAAAAATGTGAATTTGTCAGGGTTTTTAAAGAAAATATGACTTTTGAAGGAAATTAGGGTATTTCGTTTAAGCAAACAAGCTTTACGAGGCTTAAATTCTAAGAATGCTTCTTTTCAAACGACGGGAGGGTATTTTTCTTGAAAAATACATGTTATTTTAGGTATTTGACTTGAAATAGGGTTTCTGGAGTCTGGGAGCTTTCGGAAGCTTGTTGAAGTCTTTTTGGATGAAAACAGGAGGCCCTGAGTAGTTTCAGCAATGAATTGGGTCGAATTCTGGTTGTTTGTGCATGAACAAGGGGCAGCAGCGTCGTTTCTTCACTCGGAAATAGTTAAATGAGCAGAAAACACAGAAAAAAGGTTTAAACGCATGAATATGCAGTTTTATAGAAAATTTGGGTTTCAAACAGTATCTGCATTCAATGCCGGTCAAGTCAAATGGGAAGCGATTTTGCGTGGGGAGGATATTATCGCCAAGAAATTATCGCATGATCTGAGGGTGGTTTGTGGTATTTCACAAAAGAATGCGATCCAATGGAAATACGACGCGTGGATGAAAGAGGGGAGGGAAATACTGCCCATATCGCAAATCCAAAAATAATTAATCGTCACGCTATTGAAATTGCGCTATGGCTTGTGGTTTGTCGGATCTGGCGGAGAGAGTACAAACGATCCAGATGGATTCATGAAGTTGCTGGGTGGACGGGCGTGGGGCCGAGGAACTTTTTATGTGGCGTGGTTAATGTTATTACATTAAAACATGGTTTTAAACGTAAATCTTTGTATTAACGGGATAGGCGGGATACGACAATAAGCTATTCACATGCGTAAAATAACCTTTGAGCGGGTTTAAATATATATAACATATGTTTTTAAACTATCGGGGAGCGGAATATGTCACGTGGAGTTAATTAAACCATAGTATAAACAATAAAAGTGGGTTTTGGATATGTAGTAAAGTGAATTAATATAACTACGGGGTAGGGTATTATAGTGGAATTAATAAAATAAGTTAAATGTTAATCTGAAAATGAATACGATGAGAGGAAATACATATAAATGCACTAAGTAAAGTGTGTTTTAAGTGTTTTGGCACATTTTTCATAATGGTGGCTCCTTTTTACACTTTTTCACATTTATACTTTAGGATAATGCATTTTTGTGGGTTTTTTGAATGTTTTTGTATGAAATGAAATTAGTTAAGTGGATTTTTACTTTCCCTAAGAAGAAAGGTGTTTTACCTTAGGAAAGGGGATTTTATATTTAGGAAAAAGGGTGATAATGTTGAGGAAAAGGGTTTTTATGAAGGGAATCCAATACTTAGTACCAATCAGTCATTAAGCCTTGGGTTTGGTCCCAACAAAAGTCAGGGAAATGCTCTGAGCCTTTATAACTGAAGCTTTTGAATACTGTAATACTTTAAGGGAAGGGAAATTAGTAATTTTCCAGATGATGTTTTAATCATGCCTTGTGTAACTGCTTTCTACCTACCCATTATTTATTCTACCATGTTTTCCTTTGCAAGGGTGCATTTGAGCTTGCAACCCTAAATCCATTTTTCTTTTAAAGCATAAAATATCTAATTTTAACATTATTTCATCCGAGGCCTCAAATTAAACTATTGAGCTTCTCATTTATTCTCTAACTGTCTACTGATTTGTCAAGTTTCAACTGTTTGACAGATCTTTATTCTCTATCTATAAACATGAAATTTAAAGCATGAAAAAGTTAATATTAAACTATTTAACTCATCATGGATTATGGCATTTTGAACAAGCTGCACATAATCATTTATTTGCAGTGAAAGTACAAAGTAGTGGTATTTTGACTTGCATCACTTTCATGTCTTATTCTTATGTCTTTTTTGTGTTTGGGGTCCATTTTTTTATTCTTTCTTATCTTTTTCTTTTCAAGTCCTTTGATTTTTCTTTTAGGACTTTTACCCTCTTTTCATTTTATTTTATTTTCAAAATATAGGAAAACAACTTGCAGAAAGCAAGGTATGTACATATTTACAAGACTAATCAAATTCAATTGAAAAATTATGAACCCTATTATTATAAGACCCTAAAATTATCTATTATGGATGGTTGTGCCCATGTCTTGTACTCATGTATCAGAGATATCATTCGTACTTGATCTTGCAGGTCTTCGGACGACAACGCTTTGGTTTGGGCATGTTCTCGTAAAGAATTTCACCCCTCCCTCTCTCTGGAACTTCATGATTTAGGGGCATCTGTTACACAACATTTCGTCACCGTCCCTGTATTCCCTATTCCGAATACGGGAGGATCGACATAGTGACCCCTGTGTACTGTCACACATCATAATGAATGTCACTGCATCCCTTAACATGCCAGGAACAAAATATCTGTAGACTATTCCTGAAGTAGACCCTTAAAAACATGTAATTTTGGGTCGGCACTGTGGTGTGGTTATGTCCTTGAGCCCATGGCCAGATTGCACCAGCCCTCGTGCCGTGGTTGCTCTATCTCTGAAGGACCCCCACACCGAGATAATTTTGGAAGGTTTTTTAATATGGAAACGGAGCTTCTAGTATCTAACAGCTTTGTGAGCAGAATCATGGATGTTTATTCGACTAGATGTGGTCAAGTTTCTCCCTTTGGCCTTCTAGTTCCTACAAAAATGCAAATTTCCAAAGGGATAGACCTTTCCTCCACCCTAAGTGGATCCAAAAGCTCTTCCTCCACTCCTATAAATTCCTCTTAATCCCATTGATTATGCTAGCTAGAATATATCAAGAGCTAGTGTGCAGAAGGTAGCAGAGAATAGTCCATAGTTGTGAGAGAGAGTTTGAACTTTCACCTCTTTGAGCTGAATTGACGAATGAATGCTTTGGATACGTGCCTGACTGAACCCATCAAAGGAGGTCTACAACGTCAAGCCACAGGTTGTAAACTCTCTTTTATACATTAATATGACATGACTGATTTATAGTTCCATCTTTGTCTATGTAAATATTCAAAGTTTCTGACTCTCCTTGACTAGTTAGATAGTCGTAAACGAACATGTATGCTCGTATGCTTTTAGTGTTTTCTTGATCTTTGTGCAGGTGTGTGGATATTTCTACCAACGGAGTGCAAGGCTCGAAGGACAAAGATCAAGGGATCACTACAATGTACTACGTCAAGAGCGTTGGATTGAAGTAGGACACCTATTCTAATCTACATTTCATTCATGAACTAGGAATTTAGAAACCAACATGTTGCCTTGTTACTAGACCCACCCTAGAGGGATCGCTTTTTCCCACATAGGGGATTTTCCTGCACATTATTACGATCAAGATATTCTATTTAGGTCCTAGATCCTATTATTTAGGGAGTGGTTCAAACCACCACCTAATGTGTAAGATTATATGTACAATACGTTGATTGAATGAATAGTAAGTGTGTTTAGTGCTTTGGCATTCTCTAGATGACTCAAGTGACTCAACTGGAGAGCCTCTTGTTTTATCCCATATTCTGTTTTTCATTCAAATTTTATGATGGTATCAGATATTCAGGTGGAAGTTGAGTGGGTTGTAATCCAGAGTGATGCGCGAGTGCATGGGTTGTCACACAGTAGTCTGCTCTGTGTTGGATCTGGTGGTTTGAGGGAGATCTGGTGCGTCTTCCCTTTTTGTGAGTTGCTATGCCTATGACAGCCTATTGGCAGAAGAGTAGATCCTGTGTGTGTGATCTGTGCAACAAAAGAGGTGAAGCCGTAATAATTGAGTAGAAGCGGCCTACATTTGGAAAGTCGTGGAAAGTTTCTCCATCCGATATTTTGATCTTTGTCGCATATTTCAGTGAGGTGGGTATCTGAACAATGGCTAAGTTATCTGCATTTTGTGGCTGTTGCATCACCTGGACCGGTTGAGAGGATCAGACCAAGTGGAGGAGAGGGCCGCCTAAAGATTCCTATTACACGAGCTGGTTATTGGACTCGAGGAGGCTGTAACAAGAAATTATTCTTGCTTGGACTATTTATGTTGATAAAATAACTGAGGTTGTGGGGATATTGAATTGGCTCGGAAGTAGTTCATTAGCAGGGAAATTTGACAAGAATCATCAGACTAAGATTTTTCTTTGAATGCTTATAAAATTTTATGTTAAATATTGGTCCATTTTGAACTCTAGCAGATAAAATTTTGGTGTGTGGTGTGTTCTCCAAAGGAGTGTGCAAGCAGTGTTGCCTGTGGCTGATGGTGGTCGATCTTAGAGCCTCTATCTCGAGTATTCCTAAGCAACGAAATCATTGAAGCTGATCTAGATGATAATGATAACAAGGGGAATACAAAATCAAGAGCACAACAAAGACATAAAGGAAGCAAAGGTGTCTTCAATGCAACTAAAAATTCTTATCAAAGCCAATCATCATTTCAAGTTTTTCCATCTCAAAGCTCGAAATTAATCTACAGGGGACAAAATAAATCCTTCTGTGGGTGGAAATATTCTCATACTCATATGATTGATACTAGAAGTATTGCTTCAAGTAAGCTTTCACTCATAGGAGCTTTATCTATCACCAATGATTCTTTATATGTTAAAGACAAACCACATCAAGTGACCTATGTTAAGCCAAGGAAGGAGAAATATGACTTTGGGTGAATTTCTTCATTAAGGGGGAGTGTTAGAATTAATGGAGAAATCTATTAATGTATTTGGTTGTTTGTTTTTAAGATCGAGATATTCTATTGAGGTCCTAGGTCCTATTATTTAGGAAGTGGTTCAAAAAACCACATAATGTGTAAGCTTATATCCATAAGACATTGACTGAATGAATAGTAAGTGTGTTGAGTGCTTCTACATTCTCCAGGTGACTCAAGTGACTCACCTGGAGAGTCTCTTGTTTTATCCCATATTCTATTTTTCCTTCAAATTTTATCAATGCACACTATACTCTATTAATCAAATAAGATTACATATATACAAGAAGTGTTGTCTCAAGATAGGGAAACTATCTTGGAAACAAAACCTGTTGGTTGAAAGAATATCTCAACCGCACACAAAATTAGGAAAAAACTCCTACCTAATAGGAACATACTCCTTTACATAACAAGAATCACAATTGATACAAGTAGGAATTACATTTTCTAACACACCCCCTTAATGACTACTTGTCTTGATATCCATCTGCAAAACCTACATCTGGTCTTGTCTAGTAATTACACTTTGTATCTTGTTCTCGCAATTGTCGATTTCCATATAAAGGAAAAACCATCTACTGGAATGCATGGGTTCCCAACTACTGCAGCCGCCAGTCTACTAGGAAGTCCTTCACATACATGGTTCATCCAACCTCACGATGAATTCCCCCTAGATATAAAATTTCACCTCATGGAGTCTAAAACCAATATGACCCACCCAAGTGTATCCATCCCACATGACACACTCTTCCAGGGTCTTAAAACTCTCTAATATAGGGAACACATAACAAAGGGTTATGCATGCCTCTTTGGGTCTTACATCATGTATAAAAAAAAACATTTCAAGGACCACAACTAACCATTACAAGCAATAAATGACATGTAGATTTGCTCTAATTACAATGTGTGACTCATACTCTACCATGGTCATGAGTTTATTATACAAAAAATAAAATAAAAAAAAATTACCACACCATTCATATGCTAGAACACACCACTACTTTGGATTTGTACTTTGAGTCTTTGGAATCTTCATTTTTGACTTTGACATGTTGGTCTTGGTCTCCATGTTTTACTTGTCATCAATTAGAGTTGCGAATTCTAACAAAATGACATCATATTGAGGTCACAAATCTCAATATTTATACAAATTTCCAAGACTTATCCACATTTACCCATACCAAACAAAAACAATACCAAATGAAAATATAAGCACAAGCGATAACCATGACAGTAATGCAATATCCATGAAGAACAACTATTCTGCAAACGTTCAACACATGGCCATGACATTCACTACTGCAGACAGACTGCCCCAAACTTTAGTTCACCAGAACACCACCCACACTGTTGTTGTGTGAAAATCCAAGATCATACACTACATGCTATCTTCGATCTGATCCCTATCAGATCGCTAACAACTAATCACTCCACTTTGCTTCACGAATAGACACCAACAACACCATTGCACCTACTTGCTAGTTTACATTTCGACGAGCATCAATTCACCTCCACCACTCAGTGGCTCAGCCTCGAGGAGATACAATGTAGCCACTAAGACTCACTCAGCCACTAAGGCTCTCAATCTAGCCACCAAGGCTCAACTCATCCACCAAGGCTTATCACAATCACGAAGTCTCACCATAGCCATGAAGGCTCAACACAACCACAAAGGCTCACCACAGCCAAAAAGTCTCAACATAGCCACAAAAGCTCACCACAACCATGAAGGCTCACCATAGCCACGAAGGCTCTCTAGCCACCTTGGGACAAAAATATGCCACTAAGGCACACCAGCCACCAAGGGCCACTAGCCATTAATTCTCTCCAGCCACCATGGGCCACAAATCTGCGACTAAGGCACTCTAGCCACTATGGGACACAAATATGCCACTAAGGCACACCAGACACCAAGGGCCACTAGCCATTAAGGTTCACCATCTCTTCTCCAGAGCATGCAGTGACGCACAAGTCAGATCTGTAGTAACAACACCACAGTAATGAAGATCACACAACAAGTATCCACGCTCACTACATCATAGTCAGCTCTCCATCGTCGTCGATTGACATCTGGTACCGACACACAAGGCTTCCAAACATGCCTCCTCACGCTGGTTGTCGGGTTGCAACAACGAATAACCACTTCCAGGCTAATCTCCTCACACTGTCCCGGATCGGGAAGCTTCACCACACTTCCACTGCACCACACTAAAATGGAGGGGAGTTTACCACACTGCTTCAAGAATATCTGAAATTGGCTTTCAATAGTGAGGATTGAGTTTCCTCCACATCAAAATCTCATCTTTACTGTCATGTTTTCATCTTCTCTAGTTTTTAATCATCCATTCAAATAAGTTTGTGTATTGTTGAAATGGCTAATTCCAACAAATACTCAAACCCACACTAAATGTCACAACATCCAATATTTTTAAACCATATTTACATTAATAACATGACGATTTTAATGACTTGAATCTATATGCTGAGACACTCCTTACATAACAAGTTACTCTTCAATCACTCCAAAAATATTTCTATAGGAAGGAGATGGTTTCTGGAGTCGTCGAAGATGAGATTTTGCCCATAAATGTCAGGTATACGGTGCTCAGAAATGGGCATGCACATCCTCAAAGAATATAAAAAACTGGATCAATCTCACTGACTGCTATACATGTTGATAAACGATCAACGAGCAACAACAGTTCCCCATGGGTCAATAATTATAGCATCACCATAACTTTCTCATTATACTTTCCAACAGTTCCCCATGGGTCAATATTTATAGCATCACCATAACTTTCTCAATATACTTTCCAGCTTGCGCAGCAGCAATGAAATAACATTATGTCTCAATTGCACGTGCTCTAAGAAGAATCTCCCAATGTGCTTGACCAGTCACCTTTGTAAAAGCTGAAGGAACTAACAATACCTCTGCATTGTGTTGGAAGCGCACCTGTTGATAAAGTTCAGGAAACCACAAGTCATAGCAAACAGTTAGGACAATTCGACCAATTGGGATGTCTGCAACAAGTAGCTGTGAACCAAGTATTTTAAAGTTGCTTTCTTTAAGAACTCGACCACCAGGAACATCAACATCAAACAAGTGAATTTTGCGATAACTACTCTGAATGTTACCTAGGTCATCTTGCAATATATGCGTGTTACAAATATTATTTTCATCTGGAGAAACCTTGCTCATCGCCCCTCACTTTTTCACCATTTTCCGCACGATGGCCAAAGTTAACTTCAAATTCTGGCACCTCCATACACCCAGAACTGCAACAACAACAACAACAATTCCCTCTGTTCTACAGGGATTAGCTATGAAACACTCGGTTCTGCGCCCATTCAACAAAAGTTGGTCTCGAAGGCCTCCAAATTTCTTTTGAAAATCACGACAGACTATCCAATCTCCGTAAAAGATCCTTTAATCATCAACACCGCGGACCCGATTGCAGGACGTGACCATGAAATCAAGCTGAAAATATACGTTCTGCATGATCACAAAGCTCAACAATCTCAATTTTGGCTGATCTCTAGCTGCCGCACAGAGCCTCCCTCACTCCACAAATTTTGACTTTACGATCTCTATAAATAGAGACCTCCTTCTATGCAAATTCTCTTCGAATCCAGAAATGGAGATGCGATGGGGCCTTGTCTGCACCAGGCTTGATCGTGGCAGCACATAGCTCTTCCTCCCTCAACTGTTGGTGAAACCTCACGGCACGTCGGTCCTCCACGTAACTCCCTTTCCAAGTCCGTCAACTATACTCAATGAATATATATTCCGGCCTCTCCAATAGTTGCCCTCACAGCACACACAAAGGATCTATCTCTCCAATAGTTGCCCTCACAGCACACACAAAGGATCTATCTCAGCACCATCGAAAGATTAGCTCTACGCTCCCTCCAATAGATCGCTCACCACCCTGGCAACTCCCCATGGACAAACAAATATTAATACAAATACCATTATTTATTTATTTATTTTGGGGTCAGGGGAGGCTAAGGGCCGGCCAGCTTTGATACCAAGATAAAGTTTGAACATGCATACTATCCTTTATTAATCAAATAAAATTACATATATATCAGAAGTGTTGTTTCAAGATAGAAAAATTATCTTGGACACATAATCTATTGGTTGAGAGAATATCTCAACCACACACAAAATTAAAAAACAACTCCTATCTAACATAAACAAACTCCTTTACATAGCAAAAATCACAATAAAAACAAGTAAGAATTACATTTTCTAATAGTCTGTGCATTCTCTGTGGGCCGTGCCATAAACCCTTATCAACAATTAACTCTAGTCTCCATTGGTCTCCTCCATGGGATGCATGCCATAAACCCTTGTAAACACACCATCAGGCCAAACATAACCCATTAAATCGTGATCAATATGCCATCGGGCCAAACCTAAGCCATAAAACCCTAAACATGGGAAGAAGATTCACATTCTTGAGGGGAAGAAGATTCGCATTTCGTGAGCACCAGAAGGTCACCAAGAGAGCACCACGATAAGAGA
Organism: Pinus albicaulis; assembly: GCA_034641835.2. NCBI lineage: Eukaryota > Viridiplantae > Streptophyta > Pinopsida > Pinales > Pinaceae > Pinus > Pinus albicaulis. The sequence continues at coordinate 1,425,871,579 of CM076570.1, forward strand.
TGGAGGTGAGTCTAAACTCCTCTATTATGTTTTTTATTATCCTCTTTTATATGAATGGGTTCATGGTTTCTGCATTCTATGTCACAACATTTGATGCATTTTTTTTCTTGGAAATCAAAATTGATTGAATATTAAGGTTTTTTTAATCAAGTTGGTCCTAATTTGATGAATTTAAAATTAAACTCTAGCCTAATATCAAACTCGAACCTTAGTAGAGTATAAAAATAAAACCATCGTCACCCACTCCTTATGGTTTCATTTTACAAGGTTCGAGCCCATTTCCACTGGATGATTCATTTTTTCCTCTGCGATGTGCGCAAACTCCAGAGCTCCGACATGATTTTCTTCCTTCACCTGATGCCAATTTTATTCCTCCAAACAGTGATGAGACACTTTTCATTCCACGGTAACATCCATGTGAAAAATGAAATACCCATTTGGAAAAAGAAGGTTCGTTGTAGAATCAACCCCATAACAAACCTTAGAGGAGGCAACATAGAACTTGGGTAGGAGATCTCTAGGGCTATAGATGCAATGCATGCTGAAATGGGTACAAGCATAAGGTTGTAATACCTATTCTGAGCCCTCATTTTGGAGATAAAACCAAATAATTCTTCAAAAACATAAAGATGGAAATCACATTATTTACCTCCCAAGGAAACTGAAGCAATTGAGTGAATTCATAGATCATATCCAAAACTGAATACAAAAAAAAAATTGATGTCACACCTACTTTTTCTAGTACAATAGCCAACACAAGTTGGTCTCCATTACTATAGGCCACTGTAGGAGGAAATGTTGCATTCGTAATATAGAGTAATGCAAGGGATATAATGAATAAAAGCTACCCAGTATAAAAGGGCATTTTTCTGTATAGACCTGAAGAAGACGATTTTCTTGAGGAAGATGAAGAAGATGACTTGGTTAGATAGAACGTGGCTATTGAGTAGGCCTACTAAATCCTAATGATTGTAAATCCAACTCCTACTAAAATTATCCCCCAAAATCCCATATTTGGAAACTACTGCTTGCAATTCTCCTTGCTTGTATACATGACACTAAAAAATGGCTTAAAATTCTCCTTGGCTATATCTATGATAGTCAAAATTGGTCTTCTGCAAGCTGAAACAAAATGTGGAATGTTTCATTCCACGAGACAATATTCCTAATGAAACACTTTATTGAACACCTTGCAAGCAACGCCTACATGGCCACATTTTGCATACATGTCTATCAATGCACTACATATGAAAAAATCATACACGAACATCAAAATCTCGCTCACATTTGATATCATAACAATGGATCTCCTTCCTATGACATTTTTTTTAAATTTATAGGGATGCACTTCATCATAACAAAAATTCTTGCTGAAGCAGTGCAACAATTAGAGAAAATGCATGAATAGAACTTTAAAATGAACGCCTAAGGAAAATTAAACATGTTCATATCTTAAAATTAAAACTAAATTCCTAAGGCTCTTGCATGTATCTATGAATTAAACAAACACAAGATAACTTATTGTCCAAGGATTATCATGCATCACAATCAATATTCCTAATGTTGCAAATAAGTAGGCTTTCAACTGGCTCATACCTAGATTAGCTTTATAGAAAATTTCATCATCAGGATGTATAATCTTTTTTTATTCTTAATAAAAATTATTTTGGTAAGTGGTATCAATTTATATGAGAATAGTTCATATGTACATACTATTTATTTTTTTCACAATAATAGTTTACTTATATTATTATAAACTAGTATAGACATAAATAAAGCAAATAGAAATTAAGGACCATTGAGGGCTCCAAATCAAGTTCTTCCTAGTTATATGTTTTGGTTATTTTCCCACAAAAGGACCAATAGAGGTTGTAATTAAGGTAGGCTTTGCCAAGGCATCAAATTTTTCAATTAAAGTGGGATGATGTGTGTGGCATGAGATCAAAGAGATTTTTTAGAGTGTCTGAATGTTCAAGTTTCTTACCTCATAGAATGATCATGATCATTCAGGACTCACTTTCCTCGTCTCAGATAACAGCGAGGTGCTTTCCTACCTCCCAAGTATGCTTGTCCCTTGTCAAATTATTGATCAAGCTTGTTGATCATTGACCTTATCCCACTCTAGTGTCAAATTATTGACCATTTCATTAACTTGGTTTCCCTTTCACACTAGTGGATGCCATGAATAAAAACCTATTGTTTTCATCAGAAAAAAATAACATAGAAATCATGGACCCTTATTACCTTAGGATGATTTTTAGTATTCCCAGTGGAGCTCCAAAGTCCTCAAATGAGATGTTGGGTGGGGAAAATAACAAAATTTCCACAAATAGTTCCCCATTTTCCTAGAGATTCAATCTATAAACCATGCACATGGAGGAATGCTCTTCCATATGTATTTATTTCCATTTAACCTGAACACCTTCATTGTTTTCCAAGTTGGATGTGACAAGAGTAAATCCATTGTTGGACAATGAAGTTCACATGAAGGAGGATCAATCAAATATGGAATTCTCACTAAGATTTCAATGGAAGTTTGGTGGGGGTGATGGTGAGAGGGAGGTATTTAATCGTCCCTATCAACTACATGTATGATGCAAAACATATTGAGGGCAATCCACCCCCATTAAATTTCTAATGTTCTACCTTTTGATGGTTGTCAAACATTAGAGGTAGGAAACATGATTTAGGGGTTAGGTGGTGGAGTGCCCTCGTATCCCTTGCATTTGTTAAAACAAAATAACCTTTACTCAAAGTAAACCCTTGTTTTCTAGTATGCTAATCTCTAAGATGAGCTCTAGCAACAGTTGAAAGTAGGAGATGGTGTGGAATTTCCAAGCAAAAGAGAGGACCCCTTGGATGAGTTCAATATTTATCTAATTTTTCTATTATCTTTATGTGTTCAACATGATAAATCCAAACTGATTATGGAAATGAATTTAACATAAGATTGAATAAACAAGTAAATAGTATAACTCACATAAGTTCTACCATATAACTAGTTATCTATCCAAGTACAAATTCATCAAAAGGTATTTGTCTTCAAAATTATCTTTTTCTTATTTTCCTTATGTATGATTTCCATACAAAAAAATTAATTAAAACACCTGAAATAAGTGGTGGTTTGGGAATTTCTAGATCCAATTCACACTAGTAAAGTTCATGGAAATATTTACATGCTCTTTTCTAAATTTTGAAATAAAGGTGGTAATTGATTTTGAAAATTCTTTGCAATTGGAAATGAGTTATCTAATTCTGTCATTATACTAAATGTTTAACTAAGTCATTTTCTCCATACAAGCTTCTCTTTGTTGTTTTACAACTTCAAGCCATTTTGGAAGGGAGTTGTTCATCCCAAGAATTGAACGTGAGCCATTTTTCATTCTTCAACTACCTCCATAGAATTATCCCAAATATCTATGAATTTTTTTTTGGCTTCCTTGGTTATATCTCAAGAATAATCACAATTGTTGAACCACATTTCCAATGATACAAGGAATTGAATTTTTTCTTCAGTTGATATCTTGGGAATATTCTTAGGTACATCTTTCATTTTATTATCCCCAAATTTCATCTCGTTAAAAGAAATTTGGGCCTCCTTTTTCTCTTTTAACTAATACTGAATTATATTAGTAATTTTCATCAACTTATTATGTTGTGTCTCTATCTCATCAATTTACTGTATAGGACTTCTTGCATATCAAAGAGTTTGGAATTGATGTAAACAAACTATACTTTAAAGAATCGTGAACTATCCTACTTCTTTAATTTCTCTTCTTGTGTTTCAAAAGTACTAACTTCTTGTTGATATTTATCAATGAGTTATTTTAACTATAAACTCTATTTTTATTGAAGAATAGTTAACTTCTTTGAATTTTCTTCCTTAATTCAAGCCATCTCATTTCTATGGAAGTTATCAATCATAACAACATATGCTCTAAGATCTTCAATAAATTGACTCAATCTATGTTGATGCTCTTCAACCAATATAATTCTTGATTCTTCATTTTATTTTGTAACTCTATGATTTGTTTTTTATTTTCTTTCCTCCATTGTGTATTAAGTTTATTTACTAACCATATTGTTATCACTCTGTAATTTTCCCGACCGTGAAATGAAAACCCGAAGGTAGCATTGAACCAATTTTGGATATTGGAGCTGGCCCTTCTAATCCAGAGATGGATCTCTCTATGAATCAACTATCCGGTGTCACTTCAACAACTGGTCATGTAGTCGACACAGTGGCCAAATTTTTGGTAGGGTGAGGGTTTTATAGAGTGGTTGGAGTCAGAAAATGGGAGTATAAATTATAGGGTTTCCAAGGTCCTGGTTAATGGTTAATCCCACATTGGTAGAATGAGTAAAACTTTTAATGTGTATATAAACCAATGGTTCAAACCTTAGTTGATGTGTAATGCACCCTTTGGGACCCTTCTCCCATGGCTTGTTTCTTGTTGCGTTGGGCTCTGGCTTGGCGGATTTAGTCTATGAAATAGACTTGGAGATTGGCCTTTGAAGCCTTAAATTTTTTATAAAAAATTATAAAAACTCTGCATATGAACCTTAATAGTCCCGAGAGCATACAAATCCTTTCAAATCCAAACTAAATACCATAAAATTTTGATTTTTTCCCAAGAGAAATAAACTATTTTGACCTAATGAATAGTGCATTGTGTCTCAAGAGCATATTGACCCTTAAAAACCATATTTTTGCCAAAAAAAACTTACATCTTTGTTGGAAATATTTGAAATTATGAATGACAGGTTAAAATATACTTAATTTGGTAGTGCTCCATATAACATGGTACACATTTTTTTTGTCTTTTAATTTATATCGTAATGATGAGAATTGTCAAATTAAAAGACAACACTTGTTTAAAATGGGCAAATCGATGTTGTTTTAGGTCCCTAAACTGAAATGTCAAACTTAGGAGAGTTGATTTCAAAGAAATCTTGTATGTGCTAACACATATATTTTCATTAAAAAAAACTTCTATAGCATAAACTATCTCCTGAAAAAATTCTTCATCATTCAACTATGTCGCATTCCAAAACATTACAGGTTCCTATGAGGTTTCTTGAAGTTGTCCCATTTCCTGTTTTTACCTCTTTCTTTACAATGGTATTTTATTGCTGCTAAAAGTATAATTTCTTAAAGACGATACATTATCCTCAATAGGTTCAAGACTATCTAAATTCAACATTACAGATAATGATTGACCATGAAGAGAACTTATTGGTGTAGTGTCAATTGTTGAAGACATTGTTATGGATATTGATGTTGTATGCCCAATATATTGACTAAGATTATCGTTTGAGTGACTATTTCAACTCGTTTTGAAGGAATTTGTAACCTTGTGTTGTTTTGAATATGAGAAGATGAATCTTCATTTTCTTCATTCTATTCAACTTGGCTAACCTTATTTCTACCTTTGTTTCGTTCTTTTTTCTTTTTATCCACTTCCTCCTATCCTATTCATAATTGACTTTATTTGTATCATATTTTTGTTTTCTTTTGTTTTGCTCATCGTATTTATCAGTATTAACTTTTTCTATGTCCCTACCATGTTTATAGTTGTTCAATATTTTGAGAAGTATCCTTATTCTAGTTTGATCCTACTTGATTAGTAATATAATTCAATGTATTCCCTTTTACTTCAGTTTTTTCATTTAGAAATTTATTTTTTCTATTGAGTTGAAAAGTTAAAAAGTATGATGCTTTTCTTTCTATCTCAAATTTATTAAATTGTTTTGATAACTTCTTCATAATTTTAGGCTCTCTGGGACATGCTATCAAATGGGGATTCTTCATGAACATGTTGTTATCACTCATTTAGTTGTAAAAATTTCCTTGATAGGTTCATGCAGGTCATTCACCAAATGAATGAGGTTTCCTAAGCCATTTCAATGTGATATATGAAATTTTTTGCATTTTTTGAAGCCTATCCTAAGTTTAATATCCACCTCCATTCATGCCACTTAAGTCAAATCAGTCCCATATCATGTCAGTTTTCATTCCCATGCATTTAAACTCAAAATTTCACACCTGTCAGTTTTTTCAGAATTTCGTAGCGATTTACAAAGGAAATCCGCAGATTTTGCTATGAAACTGCCTAATAGTTTCGTAGCGAATATATTAGCAACCTAACTGTCTTTGCTACAAAACTTTGTTTTTTCATCCAAGGTTGTCAGAGCAATGTGAGGTGCTAGTTTATGATTAGAAGATTAAAGGTGGAGGTCTTTCAAGTTCGTTATGGTAAGTTTGAAATGTACACAGCCGTATTTGAGGTAATCATGATCCTTTTTGGTTGCATGTGCTATGATTAAAAATCGAGCTGTTAGTTAACCTTTTTAAACCTTATCCCAAAACAGCCTTTTGTCATATTATTGTTTATCCTTGCATGTGAGTCGATCCTTGGAGAGCTCCATCAATCCAAGTAGGTTGTTGTCAAATTTAAATTCTGTAGTTATCATCAACAAGCGAGGCAGTGAATACTATAAAGCATCCATGGCTGCAAGAAATAAAACGAACAAGGGTGGTCATTGTCATAGGTATGAACCCATGGATTCGAAATTATTCAATGAAGACCCTACTGCTATGGAGGTTTTTAGGAGGTCTGGCTGCTTGCAATTCTACCAGAGGCTGCAAGGTTTCCATGCACAAGTTTCAAAGGATTTTTCCACTAACTTCACAGGAACAACATCAAAGGTTGGGATTTTGAATCTCATAGTGACACCAGAGAGCATATCACTAGCTACAGGAATCCCTAGAGGTGGTGAATAGTGATTTAAAGGTATAAAGTTTACAATCCAGGGTTGTAAGGAGTTTCTCAAGAAAGAACACAGTGAAGTAGATTTGACCACTGGTATCCCTAAGAGTTTTATGAAGGAGAATTATGAAAACCTGCTAATGGTCATTCAAAAATATTTCACCTGTGAAGGAAGATTCCACATGGTTTACTCATACCATCTCAGACTTCTTCTACATTTTGTAGGTAAGATATCACTTGACTTACCTTTCTATTTATACAGGAGTTTAGGAAAATGTCAGATAGGGTTCAAGTCAATTCAGAAGGAAATGAGACATCTGTGTTTCATCATGGTCTAATAAAGTTGTTAGTGTTGGAAGAATTGAGAAGTTTAAATAGAGACTGGACTTATTTTCTGTTCACGAGTGGTTATGAAATATATGTGGTCACTCCAAAGGAAATCTTGAAGCCTAGAACTACTACATCATCAGCTGTGACAGAAGAAGTTGAAGAAGAAAAAGGATCATCCCCTACATAACCAATGGACATAAGAGCAGAACCTCTGCAAGAAACTGACACCCCTCAAGCAACACCTGCAACACAAAAACATAAAGTCAGCAAACAAGGCAGTAAGAGGATAACTAGAAGCCAGAAATTGGCCAAAGGGAATCTGGAGGATATCCTTCATGCAATTGATATTGATGAATCACTAATAGTGCAGGCAGAAGATATTGAAGGTGGTAGAAGAAAACTGAAGAAAGGTAAAACTGCTAAGAAATTAGATTTTGCAGGTGAAGATGTTGGCTGTATATTTCAGCCAAGGAAGCCAATTGTTACACCATTTTTTGGTCATCTAAGCTATTGTTACTAGATGGACCCAAGTACACCATGTAAGACCAATTTTACCCTAAGTAAAATTGCATTCACTATGAAAAATAACTTAGTAAACCACCTTTATTAAGTTGTTTATGGTCTAAACAGGAAACCCCGTGAGGAAATATTAAATAAATCTACATTTGTTTGATTTTCCTCAAGGCATAATTAGTTAAACAACAGTTTAATTAATAATCCTGGTTATATTTAACCCAAAACAGAGAAATTAATTAGATAAATCATTATTTATCTTATTTAATCCTAAGAATAATTATTTAAACCTTATTTAAATAATATTCTTTGTTGAATATGACTAAATCACCCTTAAATAATTAAATAAATCATTATTTATTTGATTATTACACAACCACATCCTTAAAATGATAAATAAATCATTTATTTATTTATTATTTACAAATAAAGGGATTTGACCCAAATCAAATTCCTTTTCCCTCCAACAAATATAATAAAATATTCCATAAAAGTTGGATCTTGATTTGGTTAATAATATTTTAATTATGCACCAATATCTAGACAAACTCAGTATTTTGTTATAAATTGAAGGGTTTTCCCATTCATTTACCACCTTTTGTTGCCTAAAGATCACTCTGGATCTATACTTTTGGTCTGACTTTGATCCACCATCATAGTCATATTTTGCTACCATTTTTTGTCTGGGTTTTCTACACCATCAAGAGAGAGGAATTTTACATCTGAAGTGCTGAGGACTTACAAGAACCCATCCCATTAAAGAGAACTGGTAACACCCTTCTGTGTTTTCCTCCCAGGTGCCATTAATACAAAATTCATTCAACATATTATTTATTGTCTATTGGATGCATGGAGTAAATCTTGTTTTTTCTACTGCTTAATGTCTTCTAATGCATAGATCTAGATTTTTGCAGCATTTATCTTGATCACCTAACTACAAATCTGAGGATCTTGGCAGCCATCTTTGTTGTTAGGGCTGTTTGTTATGCACAGCTAAAGTGGTCTTTTTTTCGTACGCTTGGAATTAAGATTCATACTACCAACTAGCGACCCCACATGGGTTTACGATTACGACTGTTGTCGATTTTCTGATCCTTGCATATCCAGCTACTTCAAACCCTAGGATTTCTCTTTAGCCATTTTTTTTTGCTTTTCTTGATGTTTTTTTTAACCTATAAAACCCTAAAACGATACAAATTCTAACTTCCGTGTGTTTTCGGACCTATTACGCAGGTGACAGACATCAATCGCAGCTAAGATGACATTTTTTTCTGAAATCTGCCACCGAGAGTGTCGGAAGTGCAGGTCGCACTTTTTGGCCCAAAAATTGCGACCTGGAGCTTCAGGAAGCGGGAATCAACCCAAAAACTACGACCTCTGCTGAAAACAACTCAGAAACTGCACCCTGGATTTTTTAAAGGAGTTTTTTTGAAAGTTTTTTAGGTTTGTCTGAGCCTCTGTTCAGGGTTGTCTAACCTCCGTCTCTGCCCGTTTTTTACCTGTACTTGTTCTTTTTTTCTCCACTAAGTGGGAACTAGCCCCCTAGGGCTTCAGTACCCTCCACTTTTTGTGGAAGAGTTTTGTTGTTGCAGGTTGTCTGAAATTTCAGAGTCTTCACCCATTTTTTAGATCTGATACCTCACCTTAACATCCACTTTAGATCAACTTTTTATCCATCCAAATCACCTCATTTAGCTTTTCTTTGGTTTTCCTCTATGGTTCACTCCATTTCCCTCTAGGAGATAGCCTTTCGCCACCTCTTTTTACAGCAATTTTTCCTCTGATTTGTTGTTGTTTTCTGCACCACTTTCTAGTAGATTTTGTCCTTTAGATCCTTGTCCCTCCTGACCTTAGATATATTGGCTTTTTTAGTGTGTTTTGATTATTTTTTTACTCACCTATAGACTAATTTTTGAGAGACCCACCTCCTTGGGTTTATATTATTGCATTATTAGCTGTTTATTTTCTGTTTTTGCGGGCTTATATAATGTTATTTACAAGTTTATTTACAGCTATACAGCACACTTTTTCTTTTTTCTCTACAAACGTTTGGGTTTAAAAATTAAAATTTATACACTTCACACACACACCCTAAGTGAAAAAGGGCTTGGTTAACACCGCCAAGCAAAGACTCTAAAATGTTGAAATAAATTGATCCTACACCTCTCTGCCCTTGTTTTGACATTGTAATCAGTTGATACTGCACCTCCCTGCCCTTGTCAGTCTCTTTTTCCTTTGTGTCATGTTTGTGTCGTCATCATTGCGCCACCAAGGCGTTTATCCTGGAGAATTCTTGGCCTTCATCCTCAGTTTCCGGTAGGGAGACTTACTCCTCTGCGTAGGATTCGAGTTAGTCCTCCACCGAGTCCGCACACCGACTCTTCTTCTGGTCCTTTGGGTTCTCCTTCTCGTTCCGCCTTTGATTCTCCCCCTGACACCTTCACCATGTCTAGTGTAGGACCTAATTTTCGTGGTAACCCTGGCCCTCATGCTGGGAATACCACTAGTGGGACCACAATGGACACTACCCCGGCTGCGTCCTTGCTCCCCTTCATTGTAGGCCTCAGCCTCCCCCATTTTGACCAGTTGATAAATGACCCTATACACCATGACGCTAGTTGGCCTGCTATGCCAACTAAGCTCCCTTCCGACATCCCCAAGTTTGAAAGCCTTGCTGGAGAAGATCCTACAAATCATGTTCGATCTTTCCACATGTGGTGTTCGTCTAAATCCATTACCGATGACTTTATCCATCTTCGGTTGTTCCAACGTACGCTTACAGGTGAAGCTTCTAAGTGGTATGCTAATCAGGCCCCTTCCTCTCATACCACCTTTGCGACTCTTGCCTGGGCTTTTCTGTCTTACTTATAGCTTCCCCTTAGTTATGACACTGGTACCGAACTCTTGACTTCTTTCCTTCAATCGTCTATGACCCGCCTATCCGACCATGTCCAGGAATGGCGAAGAAGAAAGAGCCTATGTCGAGCCCTTACCTTCGAAGATCGTGTCTACATGGACTGGTTCCTTAGATCTCTCTTTACACCTATCAGGAAAGATTTCGCATCGCACTTTCCTCAAACCAAAGAAGTCACTCTCCAAATTGCGTTAAAATATGACCTAATCTACGCTCAGTTGGGTTATGTTTATATCATTCTACTTGGTCTTCCTAGACCCAGTGGTGCCAACACACCGGGGGCATCTCACGCTGACAACGGTATCGTTGGAGCTCTCTCTAATCTGTATGCTCAACTTCCCATGGGCTATGGTTTTCCTCGGGGGGGGGGGGCAACACCTCATGAACTTTTCCCCCTCCCGGTAGCACGTATCCAGGATACGACATGCCTCCTCTTTTTGCCCAACCTCCTATTTACCACACTATTACCCAACCTCCTTATTATCTGTATCCACAGCCTGGTGCTCCAACTCCTCCAGCATTAGCACCTCCTCTTCCCTTTCCTTCTCAACCCCGCAACAGCAACCGCCGCCCCCTCAGGGGCATGTGTATGCACAACAGGGCGCGACTAATCCTCCTCCCTCAAAAAAGAAGAGGAAAGGCACTCAAAATCAAGTTGCCCCTGGTAATCCTGGACCTAATCAAGGTAATGCTCCTGACACTACGAACCATCAATAGGGCACTCAGCCCAAGCAGGATAGGCATGTTCACACGAACAAGCCCTGTTCTTGTTGTGGTGTTTATGGTCATTACACACATGATTTTCCTATTTTTCCATAGATGCAGCAGCTGTGGGAGTCTCAAGCAATATTGTGAGGACAACAAGCCTCCCCTTCCGTCCCTCCCAATGCTACGCCTAGTCAGCCGATTGTGCTTACTAATCCTTTCCCTTAGCAAGGATTTGTGGCTACCCAACCACCTGACGGTCAGGTGGCCACTCAACCTCTTCCATATGGTACCTCCAATTACCAGATTCTCATGATGAACTCTGATCAACCTTTAACCGTAGATATCAATCTTCAGACTCAGTCCCGTCAGTACAACAAGCCTCCAGCTACATCTGTCCCCGATCCGCCTCCTTTGGTCTCTACAGAGCCTATTTCGACACCTAATGGTCCCTTGCAGATCCCTCAGCCTAGGGCAGAGGTTCATACCAAGATCCCTAAGGGACCACTACGCCAAAATGCTGCTTCTAGCAAAGTTTCCCATTTTTTTAGCATAGTAGATGATTTGGGACAATCCCCTGCTGCCATTTCAATGATGGAACTTCTCCAGTCGTGCCCTTCACAACGAAAAGCTCTACTATCTGCCATGGGTGTTGTAGATCCTTCCAACGATCGATTGATTGTATTTGATGTTGACCGCTCAGAACATCCTCCTCTCCCTGCTTCCGTCACTTTCCAAATCCTAGTCAAGATCCAGAACGCCAACGTTTCCCGATGCATCATTGATGAGGGGGCATCCACCTGTGTGATGTCCACTTTGGTTTGGAAGAAACTCGAATTACCTGAGTTGGCTCCTTCCACGATCACTCTCCGAGCATGGGATGGCCATGCCTCCCATCCCATTGGCTTATTCTGCAGTTTTCCTATTACTCTTGTGGGCAAGACTATTTGCGTTGACGTAGAAGTCATAGATGCCCCCTTAGATTACAACATTCTATTGGGTCGTAGCTACACGTATGCGATGTATGTTGTCCCTTCCGCGGTCCACTACAAGATTTCCTTCCCTCATAACGGAAAGATAGTCACCATTGACCAGTTGACATATTACAAACCGAAGTCTCATACCTCCCCTGAGTCCATCATCTCTTCGGTGGCCAATAAGCAAATCGTTGATCCTTTTACCAGTGTCTCACTTGGAATCTACAAATATTCCTCATTGCTTGGTACTTTCCCTGGTATTCTTCCTCCTGTCTCTAATCCCAGCTCATCAAATGTTTGCATGATGAAATCGTCTCGGGATACCCTCAATCGGCTTGCTTCGATTAGTCAGCAGCCTCTATGCCCTCCGCAGCCTTCTCCTAGCTCTTCGATTCAGCGTTCTGGACCTCCTCCTCCCGGCCCTTCACCTTCAGCTAGTACTCATGAGCCTCTTTATCCTCCTGGAACAGTTCCTCCATGCCTTAACCATCTTGGAGTCGTCCCACCTGGTCATTACCCCTCCGTTCAGATACCGTTCCTAGCCCCCCTTCCCAGAGTCTACACGGTACCTGTTATGGCCACCCTCTCTTTGCCTAACCTGACCCTGGGGATGTTGGAAATTGGATAAACCAATGCTCCCCGTGTGTTTCACAACATGGAATAACCACCTTTCGTGGATCCATATCCCTGGTGATGCGATCGTTGACTAACACCTGCGGCTTTTGGTCTAACGGTAATCATGATTCCCAATAAGTGGTATCAGAGCGTAGGTCACGAGTTCGATACACACCCAGCTCGCATTGGGGGGGAGATTTTTGGACATTGGATAAACCAATGCTCCCCTTGTGTTTCATGACATGGAATAACCGCCTTTCGTGGATCCTTATCTCTGGCGATGCGATCGTTGACTAACACCTGTGGGTTTTTGTCTAACGGCAATCGTGATTCCCAACAAGTGGTATCAGAGCATAGGTCACGAGTTCGATACACACCCGGCTCGCATTGGGGGGGAAATTGTTGGACATTGGATAAACCAACGCTCCCTGTGTGTTTCATGACATGGACTAACCACCTTTCGTGGATCCTTATCTCTGGCGATGCGATCATTGACTAACCCCTGCGGATTTTGGTCTAACAGCAATTGTGATTCCCAACAGGGGATTCCCGTCTGGTACCTTGATCCCCCAGCTGCTACCCCGCCTGGTCACCCCAAACCATATCTTTCTTTGACCCCAGTTCAACCGGTCCCTATGACTTCTCCCATGGCTATAGTGCCTCAGTCACCTCAACAGGAACCTCCTCTTATTGTGACAACTTCGGGTAACGGGGGCAAAGCCAACAAAGCAACCAAAGACAAGACTACCCCGACAAACCTTGCCCCTCCTCAGCTGCCAAGGCGCATTATCTAGTGCGCTTTGTGTGATGTTTTCGAGCATGCCACCCATACTTGTCTGGAGTTGCCTCACCTTAAGCCCATTGTTAATGAGACGTTTCCGGAATTTGACATCCCTGAGGTCTATGTCACTATACCTGATTCAGTCCCGAAAATCAAATCATTGCACACAAATCACCCTTGTGCTTTGTGTGATTTCCATGGCCACTACACTCACCTCTGTCCTCGCCCTGAAGAGTATCGTTCCTCTTTGGAAGATTTCCACCATTTTGAGGCCAAGCGTAACAAGTGCACCCCCTCCTTGTTCACGAGTTCTGCATCGGTAGAACCAAAGGATCTGCCTACTCCCATTGACATCCCTCCTCCTAATGTCGACATGACGGAGCCTTCAACAAACATTTTCTACCTATCATCATCCATGAGACCCTTGGTGGAAGCCCCCATGGAGACTTCCCCTGATGATCCTCGACCTCCCTTCAGTGATCACCCTGGGCTCAACATCGTTAGATCCTTTATCTGCTTACTCTTTGGTCATCCCCCATGACGTTGCGCATGTGAGCCTTTCTTCACATGATGATGAGTCAGGTAGCTCCACCGCATCAGGTGGTCTCCCTTCCTCCAATCACCCCATCTTTCACTCTAATGAAGACATTATGGAAGCGATGACCGATCCCGACTTTCTGTGGGATGATATGCACCACCGTGTGTACTTCCTCCCGCAGCAATCCCACGACCAATATGCTATGGAAACTAAAGACTTCATTCCTAATGAATTCGATTGGTTTAGAAATACCATTCCTGCACCTGATTCTTTTGAAGAAGGAAATATGGCCAATATCTCTCCTACCATTAAAATTGACATTTCTGACAAACTAGGGATAGAAGAAAATATCACTTTGGGTGCCCATTTCACCCCGGAAGAGGTTGAGGCTTACACCAAGCTATTCAAATAATTTCATGATATTTTCACCTGGTCCTATTCAGAAATGCCCGGAATTGATCATGCCATCGTCGAACACCATATTGATACATGGCCTGATGCTAATCTTGTCTGTCAAAAGTTGAGACCAATTAATCCTTCCAAACAAGAAGTTGTCAAAGCCAAAATCGATAAGCTCAAGCAGGCGAGTTTTATCTATCCCATTGAATACACCACTTGGGTGTCCAATCTGGTTCCCATTCTCAAGAAACAAGGCACCATCCATGTCTGCACTGACTTTCGCGATCTAAACAAAGCTTGTCCCAAAGACAACTTCCCCACACCATTCATTGACCAAATCATTGATGAGTGTGCGGGGCACGAGGTTCTATCCTTTATGGATGGTTTCTCCGAGTACAACCAAATTGTTATTCGTCGTGATGATCAACTTAAAATTGAGTTCATTAGTCCGTGGGGAACCTTTTCCTATCGAGTCATGACGTTCGGCCTTAAAAATGCAGGAGCCACTTTTCAGCGGGCTATGTCTTATTGTTTCCATGACCTGGCTCATATTATCCTTGCTTATTTAGACGACCTAACTACGCGTTCTAAACATTGGGAGCAACACCTCCATGATCTGCATACCATCTTTCTCCAATGTCGCAAGTATAATATCCGCCTTAACCCGCTGAAGTGTGTCTTTTGTGTACCGTCGGCTGTCTTCTAGGCTTCATTGTGTCTAAAGATGGTATCACGCTTGACCCATTGAAAGTTCGAGCCATCCTTGAGCTTCCTATCCCTCATACTCTACGCCGGTTACAAAGCCTCCAAGGAAAAGCTAATTTCCTTCATTGGTTTGTACCTTAATATGCCACCACCGCGCATGGGTTCCTTAGGCTCCTTCGCTCTAGTATCCCTTTTGTATGGGATGCCCTGAAGCATGCTCTCACGTCCGCTCCCTTGATTCGTCCACCCGACTTTGATAGGGATTTCATCTTGTATATCTCTGCTTCTACCTACTCGGTTGCTGGAGTCCTCATTCAGGAAGATGACAATGGAATTGAGCATGTTATCTATTACGTCAATAAGAACCTGGTAGGACCTCCTATATCCTACTCACATGAAGATAAATTAGCACTGCTGTCATGTTCTCGGTCCAGAAACTTTGTCATTACATCCTCATGTTTTCCACCAAGGTCGTGACTAATTCCAACCCTATGGCCTTTCTATTGAGTCGTCGAATCATCAATGGGAAATATGCCTGTTGGATCGTGATCCTCCAGGAATTCGACCTTGAATTTTTCACACCAAAAAGTAAGAAAGTTTTAGCCCTCGCTGAACTCATTTCCGAACTACCTACAGGTACGCAGGATCTTCCAGTTAATGATAATTTCCCCAATGAACATTTATTTTCTATTTCCACCAATGACCCTTGGTATGGGGACATCCTCACTTATTTTCGAACCCAAAAGTTCACCCTCCATCTTGACCATGATGCTCAACGACGTATCCGACACCAGGCCCCCCGCTACCTTCTTATCGGCGACAACCTTTATCGTCGCGGTGTAGATTATGTCCTTTGTCATTGTCTCACACACACTGAAGTAGAGCAAGTCCTCAATGCCTGTCATAGAGGCGCTTGTGGTGGCCACCTCTCCAGTCTGGCCACTGCCTAGAAAATCATGCGCGCTGGGTACTTTTGACCTTCTCTCTTTGGTGATTGCATTGAGGCAGTCAAACACTGCCCCAATTGCCAACATTTTTCTCCTAAGGCATGAGCTCCTCCGGCTCCCCTCCATCCTGTCATTTCAGCTGGTCCCTTCTATAATTGGGCCATAGACTTTATGAAATGTCGACCGTCATTGACTGGTAACCATAAGTATATCATCGTGGCGGTTGACTATTTCACCAAATGGGCTGAGTCCATGCCAACTTTTAACAACACGGCAGCTATCATAGCCCTCTTTTTCTTTAACCATGTGATAGCTCGATTCAGAGTTCTGAAACAATTGGTCTCCGACCATGGCCAACATTTTGAAGATGAGATATGGCGTGAGCTATCCTCACTGTTGGGCTTTGAGCACTAATATTCCTCCTCTTATTACCCCCAAGGTAATGGCCAAGTTGAAGCAGTCAATAAAATACTTAAAACCATGCTTCAATGGACGGTGGATAAGCACAAAACCAACTGGCACCTTATGCTCTTCCTTGCTTTGTGGGCCTATAGAACTTCTGTTAAAACTGCCACCGGGTTTACCCCTTTCCACCTTGTTTTTAGAGAGGCGGCAGTCTTACCGATCGAGTGTGAAATCCCTTCCCTTCATCTAGCCGTCGAACTTCTCCCTGACACCCAACCTTTAGAACAACGACTTATCATGCTTGAGCACGCTTCTGAAGACCATCGTGTTGCATTGCAAACCATTGAGGCAGCTAAGAAACACACCAAAGCTCAAAATGACCGAAAAGTCTACCCTTGTACTTTTCACAAAGTGGATCTTATTTTGGTGTATGACCAGGCCCATGATGTCCCTGGTCATGGGAATTTCGACTCATTATGGCTAGGACCTTACATCATCAATAAGGATTTAGGTAAGGGGGCATATCAATTAGAGGACTTCAAAGGCCATCCCCTTCCCAATCCTCGCAATGCACTCTATCTAAAGAGATATTACCCTTAGCATTTCCCTCTGGAAATGCATGTTTTATTTTCTTTAGGTAGCCATCTCATGCTTATGTGATTTTATACTTCATCATGACACATTTTTTCCACGAAGCGTCACTTCACTACCCCCCAAAATCGAATTTCTTCACTTGCAACACTTGTACTTAAGGGCACCACTTTGTCCTCATACTTTTCCATGCTCGTGTCGACTTTCATCATGAGTAACCATCATATACTCATGTCTTTATGGTCCCCATTGGACCCGTTCTGTGTGGCAGCACCATCGAGACGCCCTTCTTTAGAGAATCCAAGTTGAGTCTTCATTGCATTCATGGACTCTGTCCCAAGCCCCTTTGTATCTCGTTGTAGTCCTCCATCCTTAATTGCTTGGTCCCTCTCTCATCTCGCACATTATAGCCTTCAGTCCCACTGTCCCCTATCCCTCATTATATTGTGTCAGTCGTTTCCAGGTCATCCATGCCCTTTATGCTCTAACAAGGGAAGTCGTCCATTCGCTACTCAGTACCCCCCATTTCATCATCATCATTGGTGTCAGTCTGTCAATTGCTCTACTATTTTCTCTCATGCCTTAGTTGAGAATCCCTTATTTCCTCACCTATGGAGGACCTCCTTCTATCAACGCCAGCTCATTCATTCCAGAAGACAGGTCTAGAGGGCGGTGTACCTTGGTTCTAGCTTCCACTCTTGTTCGGTGCCTCGGATCAGGAAAAGGGACTCCTTATTGCCCTTTGACTTGATTTTTTCTCAGCTCCAACTCCTTTCAGCATGATCGAGATCCATATACTTGATGGTTCAATGATGCAGCAGCTGATATCGGTGATTCCCGGGTGTGTGTGAGATGTCTCAGCGCTCATAAGGGGGTGGCCCTACAGGTAGCCCCACACATGCCTGGATGACCTCTTCATTACAACCTTTGATGTAGCTCCATATATTTGATGATGTCGGCCTCAGCTACTTGCAGCACCTGTTTGTTTGCATGTATCAGTTAGATTTTCAGAGCCCTTTCCTGTTTACAGGGGCATCTGGGTTGTATTTATATCTCATGTACTCAGATATAATTATTGTACAAGTCCTGGCTATTATCCGAGGCACAACTAGAAGCCAGACATTGGCCAAAGGGAATATGGAGGATATCCTTCATGCAATTGATATTGAAGAATCACTAATAGTGCAGGCAGAAGATATTGAAGGTGGTGGAAGAAAACTAAAGAAAGGTAAGACTGCTAAGAAATTATATTTTGCAGGTGAAGATGCTGGCTTTATATTTCAGCCAAGGAAGCCAATTGTTACACCATTTTTTGGTCATCTAACCTATTGTTATTAGATGGACCCAAGTACACCATGTAAGACCAATTTTACCCTAAGTAAAATTTCATTCACTATGAAAAATAACTTAGTAAACCACCTTTATTAAGTTGTTTATGGTCTAAACATGAAACCCCATGAGGAAATATTAAATAAATCTACATTTGTTTGATTTTTCTCAAGGAATAATTAGTTAAACAACAGTTTAATTAATATTCCTAGTTATATTTAATCCAAAACAGAGAAATTAATTAGATAAATCATTATTTATTTTATTATTTCCTAAGAATAATTATTTAAACCTTATTTAAATAATATTCTTTGTTGAATATGACTAAATCACCCTTAAATAATTAAATACATCATTATTTATCTGATTATTACTCAACCACATCCTTAAAATGATAAATAAATCATTTATTTATTTATTATTTACAAATAAAGGGATTTGACCCAAGTCAAATTCATTTTCCCTCGAACAAATATAATAAAATATTCCATAAAATTTGGATCTTGATTTGGTTAATAATATTTTAATTATGCACCAATATCTAGACTAACTCAGTATTTTGTTATAAATAGAAGGGTTTTCCCATTCATTTACCACCTTTTGTTGCCTAAAGATCACTCTGGATCTATACTTTTGGTCTGACTTTGATCCACCATCATAGTCATATTTTGCTACCATTTTTTGTCTGGGTTTTCTACACCATCAAGAGAGAGGAATTTTAGATCTGAAATGCTGAGGACTTACAAAAACCCATCCCATTGAGGAGAACTCGTAACACCCTTCTATGTTTTCCTCCCAGGTGCCATTAATAGAAAATTCATTCAACATATTCTTGTCTTGTCTATTAGATGCATGGAGTAAATCTTATTTTTTCTACTACTTAATCTCTTCTAATGCATAGATCTAGATTTTTGCAGCATTTATCTTGATCACCTAACTGCAGATCCAAGGATATTGGCAGCCATATTTGCTGATAGGGTTGTTTTTTATGCACAACTAAAGTGGTATCTTTTCGAACGCTTGGAATTGAGATTCATACTAACACCAATGACCAGGTTTGAAAAGAAGGCCATGGAGAGCAAAAATACAAAGAAAATCAGTGAAGTTGTACAGCCAGTAAACATCATATATTTGTCTCCATCAGTAGAGGAAGAAGTTGTTATCAGGAAGAGAAAGGGCAAAGAGAAAATAATTGGAAAATTGGAAATATAATCGCTCAAAGAACAACTGAAGGAAGAAGGTAAAGAGATATTAAATTTGAAGTCTGAGGCAGAAAAGCACAGATCTGAGAAGGTTCAATTTGAAAAAATGATAAAAATATGGGAAGGTAAAATCTCAAGTGTCTCAAAATCTATGGACAATGCTAAAAGATTGCTAAAGAGGACTCAGCTATTAAGAGGAGTGGTAAACACACCAGGAAGATGAAGTTATACTTACAAGCCAAAAACAAAGCATTAAAGGATCAAGTGGAAGACCTTCAAGAGCAGCTGGACTTGATTCAAGTTGAGTTGGAGAAGAAAGGGCCGAGGATGAGAGTGGTTGAATAACTTATAGGCCAACCCATTGTAAATGAAGAAGAAACTCCTAAAGACTGAATAATTGAGTTGAAACATGTTTGATGAGGTTCATGGCTTGCAAAGAACCTAAATTTTTCCCTGGAGATCAATTTTTGAAGACGGTCACAAAAACAACAAATTCTGGTTTTTAGGCAGTTTCGTAGCGTGCTTCAGGCTTGAAGCCAGAAAAACGCTACGAAATTTTTGAAGATGCTATTTTGTTTCAAAATTAAGTTTTGTGAAGGATTGAGGAGGAAGTTTAGTTGTTTTCAATATATTTTGGCATAGTAAAGGTTCTTGACCAACAAAGGTGGCAGGGAGATGGATGAAAAGGAAAAATTTCATATGCTACAAAACTGCCTAAACTGCCCTGTTTCGTAGCTAGAGGTTTTTTGAAGAGTTTTGAGAGTTCAAACAGCACACCAGCCATCTGGAGACATCCAGCCTGTCAGTGGGCCATCCTATCATAGATTCATTACTCAAAATGAGTATCACACATCCAACTCAACGTGCAGACCAATGATTAAAGTGGAGATTATCCATTCCTGAAAAGTAGGACTGTGTTTGCTAAATCTAGGGGGTACTTTAAATATGTTAGTGATGGTGAATTGTCTCTCAAACATGTGATCTCTATCATGTAACCATTTTACTGTGAAGAAAACTGAATGTAATAAATAGGAAGTAGAGTCCTATTAGGAGTGTGACTTCTTAAAGGATATATGTCCTTTTTCTATTCCAAGAAAGTAGTTTCAGTTATGATTAGGTGTCAAGATTAGAGTTTGAGGATCTAGCCAGTTGGGCAGATCATTTTCATTGTAAAGAATGTCTATTTATAGACTGAACATCGAAGAGAAAAGGGTTGGAGAATATTGCACCAAATTGCTAATTGTTATGTTTTTCCATTATCAGTAATATACAGTGACATTCTACTTCCAGACTTGAGATTCTAATGAGGTGTTTAATGTTTTTTGCTCTATATCTTTTATGTCTAATCACTTACAGTGAATTTTATCTCTAATTAATCAGAATTCATGCTATCATGCTCTGACTTCCTTTAGGGGTTAAATTGTTGTTTTTTCCTTATGTTGTGTGTATGAATCATCCTTATTAAAAACCTCTATTTACCTCAAATTCCATGTGAATAATTACTGTCACTAAGTTCACTAATGTTAACTCCATAGCCCAATGGTAGCAAGCCTTCATTTTTCAACCTGCAATCAAACAAAACTAGGTCACAATTCATAGAGTTATCCATCTAATAGTATTTCTATTGAAAATCATAAATCCCGTTTGAGAGAGCCCTCTCAAACTGAAGGGGCTAATATTCAGTTAGAAGTGGTTTGAAAGAGCTACATTGAGATGATTGATGAGCAGCCTATCAAGATCAATTTTGTGATAACACATAGGATCTAAAGTTTAATATAGCATAATGTCATTTTACTATCCCTCTTGAATCGCGTATTTTGATTTTTTCATGGATTAGGAAAATATTCTCAAGTTCCTCTTCCTCTTTCAATGCATGCTTAGTATTTAACAAGGAATATATTCCTAAATTAATAGGAAAAAAATGATACATTATTTTTTTTTGGACAAAGTAGAAGCAATTCTAGTAATCATTATTTGATATGCTATTTTCCCAAGTACCAAATTGTTAGGAACATAACTCAGTAGAATATGAAGGGTTGCCTCACATTCATATATATCGATATAAGAAAAATCCTCATCCACAAACCAATATCATATTTATTTAATTCCATTCATGGTATCTTAGATGAATCTAGCAGGTGTCAAGTTTCTTAACAAAATATGCAAAGGGATCATAAAAATATCACAAATTTAATGAAGTTTTTTTTTAGTTCAAAACTCATAACTTTAAACAATAGATGTGTATGAGATCCTAGGTGGGATACCAATTACACTACAAGGAAAAGACCCTCTAGCGGAGGTTATAAAGGAGGTTTTTAGTGTTATAAAATTGGCCAAAATTGTCAAAAAAACATTTTCTACAACATATTTTTATGGTTACAGAGGTTTTGGCAGAGCTTTTAACGGAAATTCAACACAACTAAAAAAACTGGGTGGCTGAAGGTTATTATGGATGTTTTTTTCATCGGTGCGCTACTAAGGTTTCAACGCACCAGTGCTTGTCATCTAGACGGTGGCCCCGGGGCAATCGAAGGTTCCTCCACTGGACCGTCAAGGTATAAACCGCACCAGGCGCAGTGTTGGTGATACAACGCACGACGTCGTACCAATTGGTCTTGGTATTTGTGTGGTGCCCATAGGTCGTCTCAACACACCAGTACGTAGACTTATGAAAACGCACTGGTGCGCCGTATCAGACAAACGCACCAATATTTATATTTGGTATTGGTATTTGTGCAGTGCCCATATGTCGTACAAATGCACCGGTGCATAGTATCACATAAACGCACTGGTGCGCAGTATCGCACAAAACGCATCGATATTTTTAATCGGTTTTGGTATTTGTGCGGTGTCCATAGGTCGTAGAAATGCATTGGTGCGCTACTTCATACAAACGCACTGGTGTATAGTAACTGACACGCATCAGTGTTCATTTTGTACTTTTTAGAAAAATTGACCTGTGACAATGCAATTATTGTGATTTTTCTAAATTCATTATTCATTAAAAGTCGACACATCTTATAACAATATTCATATTAATTAAATTTTTATTAATGCATTTGAATGTGATGTTTGGATTAATTTGTTATATCATATCATAATTATTGTGATTTTTTAAAATTCATTATTCATCAAAAGTCGACACATATATATCTCATAACAATATTCATATGAATTAAATTTTTATTAGTGCATTTGAGAACTACAATGGAGAACGCTATAGAATAAATTAACACACACACACACACACACACACACACATATATAAGACGGTCTTTTTCATACAAAATGGGACAGCTATTAGTATCCCTTTGTCTTTCAATTGGGACACTATGTCCATTACATTAAACAAAATGTCTGATTTCACAGACAAATATTGCAAAAAATACAATGCCTTGCTTTGATATCCAAACATAGTGATCATCATTCTTCGCTTGAACTGATGTCACTGCTAGAGCTACTTCCATGACTTGGGTTATTTTCAGGAATGTTTTTTTCACGGTGTTGATTGTTTTCTTCTTCTTCACCTTCCATCTACAAAAATAAAAATAAACTGAAATGAGTGTATATACATTGGTGAGAATAATGAAAATTGCAATATTAAATAATATACATCAATGTAAATCGAAAAGAAAAATGATGTACCATAGCAAAAATTGACTCATAAACTATACACATTCTTTCAAAACCATGTACCATGCAATCTTTCAAAATTTCATCTGTTGGTGCAATTCCATACTTTGTTTCCTGCAAGTTTTATAACCCATAACAAATCATATATTTAATATAAAAGATTTTTTTGTTCTATTAATTATATATGGAGCTAAGTAAAACAAGATCGATATATGCTTACAAATTCCACAATTAATTTATGATATGCCAACATATACTCACCACCCAAATTTAACCCAATTTCAGTCAATTCGTCTCATGGTTCTTCTTTGTATGTTAGCACCTGTTTGAAGACAGTCAATGATGTTTTTTGTAAAACAACTTAAAAAATAAAAAAATGAAATCTAGCTAAGTTGTTATAAGGAAGTAAAAATTACTCACAAACTTAGATATCAACCCTTTTCTTCCTTGTCGTCTTGTTTTATGTGTTGAATGGGTTCCATTTTCATTTCTTTTCTGCAAGAAAATACTTGAAAATTAATATTTAATGCTAAATTGTTTATTTATTGTACCTAATGATCGAAAAATTCAATGATTACATATTACATTTGAAGCACGTTGTTGTTGAGATGGCTCCTCCTGCGATGCAATTTTGTCCATTTCTTTGACCATCTCCCTATACACCTTTTTGGACATTCCTACTGGCATATTTTTGATATCAACTCGTTCATCTTTCGAGATTTTTGTAATCTTCCTGAAAATGTAACATGACAATAAACTATTAAATTTTTATATTGATATATGAAAAGTAAATATAACAAAAGTGATATTTATAAATAATTCTAGACAAACATTTAAAGGAATATTACTTTTTAATTCCTTCTTTTTTGTTGTTGTACGTTTTTGCTATTAAAAGTCTGACATGTCTCATTGACTAATTCTCTGGAAACTCTTCCTGTAGTTTAGACAAAATTTGGTTCTTTGAATCATGGGATTGATTTTTGTATTGTAAGTGGAAAGAACATCTATACATTCATTCCACTAGATCCCTCAAAATTTTGTAAAAGCTTTTCCCCCTTTCGTTAACCTCCAACACCTCTCCAAATGAGCTAAGGAGCAATTCATTTTCATTTGCATGTTCTACTTTTTTTCTTTTCTTAGAACAACATTCCTTTTCTAAGTTGTTGGTCCCTGTATAACATTAAACATATGTGAATTAATAAACTATTTGACACATGTTATCTAATAATTTTAAGTATATTATTAATGAAAAATAAAATAAGAAACTCATATTAGATCAATAGTATTTTTTCATTCACCTGATTCATGCTTTTGAAATTTTTCCATCAAGCTTTTACGCTCTTCTGGCCCTAGATCAGAAATAATCTTATCGATCTTCATCATTTTGTGGCTCTGCATGATACACAGTAAACAATACATACTAGTGAAACTTACATATAGTTCAAAAATAATATTTTTTGTAAAGAATTTACAAAGAACTTGCCTTTTTTGTTTTTCTTGATGTGTTATCAGTATTTTTGTTACTTGATCTCTTGTCAGTCATTTCTTTATCAATCTGAAACGTGTACCATATCATTCATTAATATATTTATAAATAAATTGTCAAATTTTCAGGTAAAAAATAAATCTCAAGAAACTAATGCACCTTTCATGATGTACGCACCATCGTCGGTGCATGGGGGTCTTATAAACGCACCGCACAAATAGTATAATAGATCGTACGGTGCTCTCCTCATAACATAGCGCATCGGTGCCCTATTTTAGATATGACTCAATAATTAAAAAAAATTGTTTTAAATTTTTTTATTACACAGTGCTTGAGTGATGCGCTAATATAATACAACGCACCGGTGCCGCACCGATAAAAAAATCCATTTTTTTCAAAAATTCACGTAAGCGCCGACATGGATTTGGATCCGACTATGCAAGTTGTTCCGTGGGTTGGATGTCAATCTAAAATGAAAAGCCCTAATTCTGAAATCACAGAAACAGGGAGAAGAAAGGGCAGAAACAAAAAAAAATGAAGGGTTTAGGGTAAAAATGGATTTTTTTTTTGTTTTTGAAAATGAAAAACAAATTGAAATTTTTTTCTTACTTCGTAAAAAAACAGCAAAAAAAGTAAAAAAATAATCAAATTTAATCACGAGATCGTTTTAAATTCTATGATACAGGGTTTGAATCACCAGAGGCTTGGATTCTGATTGTCTGAATACTTATGTTCAAACGTATTTCGCTGCTCCACAGTGCTCTCGTGCTCCCTTGCTCCAGGTATGTCTCCTGCAAATCTATGGCTGAAAATTTTAGCAAAAAGAATGAAATAATGAAAAGTGTTTAGTATTTAAAGAATTATTTTATGAAATTAGATTTTCGAAAATATTTTGCTGCCCATTTTTCAATTTACCGTTTTTTTCACTTAAATATAATAGAGTTGCGCTTTTTTTATTTGTGGTTATTTGTCGTCGGTGCGTCACTTAATAGCACCGCACCAGTGCATCCATTGATAACACATCACCGGTGCGGTTATCTGTACATTAGCACTGATTTGCAGTTAAGGCACCAAAATTACTTTTACGTGTGTACACCAAAATTAGACATGTTGGAAATGTACATTTTGCTGTGAAAATATTTGGGCCATTTCTTTTCAAAACTACACCTCTTCTTCGTTTAGAAAAAGAAACTTGAACCTTTCCATAACCTGCAACAAGAAAAGGTGCCCCATGATCTGCTTGTTGACCCATGATTTACTTGCTCATTTGTAAGTTCCTCCTCCATCTTGGCATCAAATTTCCTCTTTTCTCCTTTGTGTTTTCTACCATCTTTGGTATCATCCTCTGTAAACTTATTTCGTTTGTCACTATTATCTTTCCTTCCCTCACTGTCATGCTCTCGCTCTCATCGCTTGCGAGACCTACCATCCATTTCTTCATCATAGGTATTTATATCCTTTGTCTCATGAGAACTCCTACCCCTATTAGTAGCCTCGATTGATCTTTTGTTACTATCCCTATAGAAATGAGAATATTTCCCTTCATGGGACCTACCAGCCCTATCAACAATGTAAATTGATCTTTCTCTGTTGTCCTTAAGGGAATGAGAATCCTTCCCTTCATGGTGCCTCTTGGCTTTATCGCCTACCTCGATTGATATTTCTCTATTGTCCAATCTTTCCCTACCATCCTTGTAATAATGAGAATCATTACCTTCATGTGATCTCTTAGCCCGTTCAAGAGACTCAATTGATCTCTCTCTGACATTCCTTAGCAAACAGGACTCCTTGCTTTCGAAGGACTGTTTCACCTTGCTAGTCGCCAGAGCGTCAACATGTATTTCTCTACCATCAACTCTGCTCTCCCTTTATCCATCATGGGACCTCTTAACCCTATCACCGGCCTCAAATGAATGCTCTCTACCATGATCAAGAAAATACTTACCCTCGTGACTAGGCCTCTTAACCCTATCGTCGGTCTCAACCGAGCTTTCTCGACCGCCCTTCTCATATTTTTCATAAATATTTTCTCCTTTTGTACTATGTCGAGATTTTTAGCGGTCCGCATCCCTGTAAGCGTCTTTGTCCGCCTTCCTGTTTGAATCACTCATTGTCTCTACTATAAACTTCTCAGCCGAAATTCAAACTCTCGTATTTTCAAACCCTCATCTCCTCAGAAAAATTCTTGCCTGCGATTCGAACCCTCCACTGATCCAATACTACACTTTACAGAATAATTTTTCCTTCTTAGAAAAGATATTTCAATGACATACCTAGTTCATGCGAGGTTTTATTTAACCCTGTTCCGGTGCACAGGGTTTTGTAGGCGCACCGGTGCGGTTTCGTAAGAGCGCGGTTTATGTTTTTGCACAGTGTTTATGACACATCGGTGCAAAATATTTGTAAAGCACCGGTGCGCTACAGTACTAAGACGCATCAGTGTGGGTTATGATGATAAGTGCACCAGACGAAAAACCTCCGCCCACCAGCCTCCTCTAGAAACCTCCGCTAGAAATGGCATACTATATAAAGTCATTTTTTTTTAGTATGTAAGGTCATAATAAAATAATGATAATTCTAAAGTACATGAATTTATTTGCATTATTTTTTAAACTTTATTGTGTTACAAAAATTCATATTATTCTAGATTTATTATTTTACAATTTTAAAAATTTAAAAATTTTAATAAATCATTTCACATTAATACAATTAAAATTTTACAAATACTTTATATACAATTACAATTTTACAATTTCACATACAATTACTATTAGAATTTCAATTACAATTTTAGAATTTTACATACAATTACAATTACAATTAAAATTTTACAATTACAATCATTTCACAGTAATACAATTATAATTTTACAAATATTTTACAAACAGTTAGAATTAGAATTAGAATTACATTTACAATTACAATTACAATTTTACAAATATTTTACATACAATTACAATTAAAATTACAAATACAATTACAATTACAATTTTAGAATTTTACATACAATTAGAATTACAATTACAATTTTGCAATTTGTCATATATACAATTACAATCATTTCACAATAAATTAAATATTACAATTACAATTAAAATTTTACAAATATTTTACATATAATTACAGTTAAAATTACAATTACAAATGAAAATACAATTTTACAATTTTACATACAATTAAAATTTAAATTTCAATTACAATCACGACATAATATTTAATAAATATCATGGTCATTTAATATTAAATTAATTAATGGAACCCTCGACTGACTGCGTCTGCTACGAAACCCTAGCTCTTGCCCTATCCCTTGGGTTCCTCTGCAGCCAGCCCAGGGTTGTTGCAGGCTCTGCGCCTGTGGCCCTGCTTTGCACTGTTCCTGGCCTTTGTGGCATCTGCTATCGAGCAGAATGCTCGCCACTCGGGGTCCTCTTTCAAAGAACAGGTTGTGGGCTCCTCCCACACTCCTAACCTCTCTTTCTTCATGCGCCTAATAAAATCTTCAGCCTCTCCCCATTTATATCTGGAGCTACGTCCGAGCTCCCCATGTCAGGAAAAAGACAAAGATAACCACAGCCCCAGGCAAGTTTCCTCTGCAAGCGGTCACCAAGATAAGACACGGGATCCTGAGTGGATAATACACCTGTCAAAGAACCAGGACGGTAAAAACTCTGAGTTTAAAGAGAGGGATCAGGATAAGAAGCAAAATACGCATGTATGCCACCCAAAAGCATCGAAAATCCCAGAAATAGTCATTCAAGATCCAAATATAGAGGTATACAGAGAGTACATGAAAGAACATGCCATCATATGTAAATTTATGGGAATATGGCCCTTAGAAAGAGCCCTTAAAGGCTGGCTCCAGGCTAAATGGAACCCCAAAGGGGCAATAGAACTTCAGCTCGGATCGAAAGGTTTCTTCACTATTTTCTTTGCTCTCCTGGAAGACAAGGACATAATCTTCAAAGGGGGTCCGTATTTTTTCAACTCAGCAGGTCTTTACATGAGATTCTGGAAGGAGAACTTTACTCCTGAAAAATAAGACTTCACTCGAGTCCTAGTTTGGGTAAGACTTTATTCTCTCCCCACGGACTACTGGGCACCCTCGGTTCTCCAAGCCATTGGCAATAGTCTGGGAGAATCCATCAAGATGTCAGAGGGTACTAAGAATGGTCATTATATTTCATATGATCGAATCTGCGCATATATTGATGTCTCTAGCGCCCTTCCAGAAGCCATCAACTTGAACTTCCAGGATGAAACTTGGACTCAAGCAGTGGACTATGAACATATACCATTTCGTTGCAGGAAATGCCACGAACATGGTCATATCTTTAGAGACTTCCCACAGAACCAGCTACCCCCAAAATAAAGTCCATCGAGCACGAAGGATGAGCAAGGATTCATCAAAGTAAGTCACAAAAGCAAGCAAAGTAGGAGGAACAACACCAGAAGAGAAATCCCAAAGCAAGCACATCAAAATAGATATGAGATCCTTGCTCCTACTGCAGAGGAAACTGGACAGTATAGGAACAGCAAGGATCAGAAAAATGAACAGAACAAGGAAATGGATACATACATGGAGAACACATTCAATCTCTCTCAAGCAGAACAAGCAACTCAGGAGGAAAATGACATGGACTTCACACAAGACCTACCTACCTCAGAGGAAAAAGCGATAGAGGACATCCTGATGGGAATGGACCTGTGGAAGATCTCAAAGGAATGGACCTCAAAATGGTTTTAGGGTATACCAGAAGACTACCTCCAAAGAATTGAAGAAGCATATACTCTGCAACAAAACTTCCAAAAGCAAAGAGAACATCAAAGCAAAGGAAAAAACCAAGCTAGAGGAATCAAAGCGAACCTTAAAGCCAACAACCAGATCAAAAAAGGGAAACCAAAAAGAAGAGGATGGAAAACAAACAGTCAACACTCCCAAGAGCTCGGCAACGAACTCATTAGTGCGGGCAAGGTAAAGGTTCTATCTCTAACTCCTAATATTTTATCATGATCTGCACATCTTGGAACATAAGGGGACTCAATAGTCCTACAAAAAAATGGATCCTCAAATCCAAGGTTACCTCAGAAAAAATGGATATTCTAATGCTACAAGAAAGAAAAATTGGAGTGACGAAAATGATGTCCATCCAACAAGCCTGCTTTAAGAAGAAATACAGTCATGCAGCCATTGCTGCCTCGGGCACTGCTGGAGGCATAGCTACGTTCTGGAAAGACTCTAGGTTTCATTTGATCAACTCCTTTGCCTCCAGATATGCCCTCACCACGATTCTCCAAATTACAGGAACTAAAGAACAGCTATGTATTACCAATGTATATGGTCCCCACACAGTTCATGAATGCCTGGCCTGGCTCAATCATCTCACATCCTTCCTCCAACCTCTTGATCATAAGTACCAGCTCCTAGCTGGTGACTTCAATATGATCCTAAACTTGGGTGAAAAAATGGGTGGACTTTGCAGATTAGATTCGGACTCTCAAGCCTTCCAAAATATGATAGATGACCTGGGCTTCATCAATACTCCCACTAAGAATGGCATCCATACCTGGAATAACAGGAGAGGGGGTGAGCGTCAAATCGCTTCTAGACTTGATCGCTTTCTTCTCTCAGAAGAGTTATTCCTCTCCTCTCTGGAAACAGAGGCCAGCATCGCTCCGCAATTTGGCTCAGACCATTGGCCGATCGTTCTAAGCATTAAGATATTCGAGAGGCCGAAGAACGTTCCCTTTAGGTTTGAGGCATTCTGGCTCTCCCACCCTGATTTCCAAGACAAAATTAAGGAATGGTGGGCCACCTCGCCCCCTTAGCAAGGCAGCAAGATGCAAGGCTTCCATCAGAGACTAAAATTCATCAAGCAGGAATTAAAAAAATGGAACCAGGAAACCTTCGGAGACATCATTGAGGAGAAAAAATTGTTATAACTAAAAATGAGAGCAACTCAACAAAAATTCATTCAAAATGGATTGACAGAGGAATCCAAACAAGCTGAAATGGAATTACAGAAACAATGGGAGGATAGGGTCTCCCAAGAAGAAACCCTTTGGAGACAAAAATCAAGGATCATATGACTTAAAGATGAGGAGAAAAATGTTGCCTTCTTCCATAAATCCATGATCCAACACAGAAAGCACAATAGGATTCTCAATCTCAAAAATAGGTAGGGTCATGTGCTTAATACCCATCAGGAAATTGAGGAAGAACTGCATCAGCACTTCTCGAGCATCCTCAAAGATGGGGGTCAGCACAAGGAGGATCATATCAAGAAGATCACCAACAACATCCCGTCTATTTTGACTAGAGAGCATAATCAAATGATGCGAAAAAGGATTACCATCGAGGAAGTGGAAGAGGCTATTCAGTCAATGCCAAATGGCAAGGCACTCGAGCCGGACGGCTTTACCATTGACTTCTATAAGGCTTGTTGGAGCATGATCAAGGATGAGGTATATGATTTGGTGGAGGTATCTAGAGTGAAGAAATCCATCTTTCCCTCCCTCAATGCTAATTTTTTTGTGCTCATTCCTAAATCTGACAGAGCGGACACTCCAGATCAATTTAGACCCATTTCTCTCTGCAATGTAATATACAAGATTATCTCCAAGGTTCTTTCCAAATGCATCAAACCACTCTTGCCTCTCTTGATCTCTGCAAATCAAACGGGGTATGTTGAGGGCAGACAAATCATGGACAGCATCATCCTCTCGCAGGAAATCATCCACTCACTCAAAGATCAGGGCAAACAAGGTATGCTAATTCAGTTAGATATGTCCAAGGCTTTTGACAAGATCAACTGGAATTACATCATACATATGTTAGCAGCCTTCGGGTTCAACAAAGATTGCATCAAGTGGATCATGGCTCTGGTTTCAAGGGCTTTCTTCTCTATCCTTCTTAATGGCTCCCCTACCTCAATCATCGACCCTTTGAGGGGAATCAGACAAGGGGATCCTCTCTCCCCTTTTCTCTTTTTCATCATGGCGGAGGGTCTGGGTAGGTCCATCTCTGTTGCCTTTTCTCGAAATCTCCTCTATGGCCTTAATCTCTACCCCCCCCTCCCTCCCTCAACCCACCAGCAATTTGTGGATGATACTCTCCTTATGGGCTACCCTACTACCATGGAAGCCTTTGCTTTCAAGAAAATTCTGGATGACTTCTCCCTAGCCTCAAGCTCTGCGATAAAAAATGCCAAGTCTAAAATATTTTTTCTCAACACCCCCACTGCCATACAAAATCGCATCACCTTTATCCTTGGTTTCCAGAAGAGTTGTTTCCCCTCCAAGTACCTGGGGGTTCCCCTTATGGACAAACCTTTGGCCTGCTCGAATTGGGAACCTCTCAGATTCTCCAAGCTCAAGAAAAAAATCTCAACTGGACCTTTCGATCCCTCAACCTTGCTAGTAGATTAATAAAAAAAAATATTAAATTAATTAATAAACATCACGATCATGATAACCATTGTACAAACATCATATTCGACTAAAAAACACATTCAAATTCGCTAACATCATTGTGATCATGATCATCTAACAAAACACAATTAGCATTGTATAACATCATCACAACACAAAAATCAAATATACATCTCATGTCAAATAACTCATGCTATCACATACACATCTATTTGCAAGCTGCACATTAAATGAACATATCTAACATGACCTAACAATATACACATCATGATGTTCACCGACATGTAAATTAAGTACAACTACAACATGAACATAAAATACATGGACCATATATATATATATATATATATATATATAACTGAATAATGTAAAAACTATACAACTGTAATATAAATGTCATGGATCAGCTGGTGGTACAACATCAATAGAAGTACTAGTCGAGGCCTACTCAGTCAATGGTGCAGCCTCGACGGTCGATGGTCCAACCTGCTCATGATCATAAGTACTATTGGATACTGCAAGCTGCTGACTGGACATGGCCAATGGTCCAGCCTGATCTCCATGATGACTGCTGCTAGATGCTAGTGGAGGTTGCTCATATGGCGCGGCGCGAGGTGAATGATCATGAGATGATGAGTCCCTACTCACGGACTGTCAATCACGTGCTGCATCTTGACCATACCTATAACATGCAATGGTCCTCCTCAGCCGTGTAACTAATTTCGTAGCTCCTACGACATGTTGCATTAGGTTGTACATGTCATGCGGCATGCCTCTCCACATATGTAACAACCTACCATAGGCTTGTATATCTCTCATATTAGCGGGCCTAATGCCCGCCTCAAAAATCAATGCAGTGAGTTGGTCGCTTAAATCCATCCTGTATCTACTATCAATCTGACCGTACCTAGCAAAAGGAGGTATCGACGCACCAATAGGAGCAGGTCTCTCTGCACTAGCCTCCTGATGATCCTCGACATATGGCATGCCCTGATCATCATCAGGATCCACACCTCGATCATGTGGTGGTGTCGGCATGTCCTTGCCATCAAAAGACCCAATGTTTGCAAAATATACACAAGTACACAACAATAATTAGACAATTTCATTACACAATTTAATAAAAACAAGTTAAAGAACATGTTAGAATAGATTTAAATAAAACATAATATTACCTCTATCATCCGGTGGCTCATCATATGTGAAGAGGATGTTGGCACACCCTCGCCAATCCAATCCATCATAAGGACAGGGGACCATAATGAAGGGATGCAGCTCATCAACACTGGCTAGAAACTCCAGTGCATCATGCGGTATCCTCGTTGGAAACACAGTCTTGCCCCTCTTGGGAATCATCTGCCCCCACATGTGCATTCATGCCTCGAACATCGGCCTACGAGGCTTTCGAACAAAAGTAGGCCTCGTCTCTGGAAACCTCTCAAAAAATAAACAAAAAATCTTTGAATAAAAAGAGAAGTTGACCCTCTCTTGTGCATGAGCACGACATCTATCTAAAGTTGTACACAACGGCCGCAAAAAAATGGCAAACCGCCTGACAAGCCGTGGCTCCTGTACTAAAGAATCAACATAATATAGAAGCAAGAACATAATGTGTTGCCCGTCACTGGTGTTGTGTGAAATGGTCAAAATCAGAAGTGAGACGCACCTCACCTCCTCACTACCAAATGCACCAATACACAGCTGACCTCCGGGGACCTAAAAATCTGAAGGAGACATTATATCTGCGCTAATGTATCTCTAGGAGTACACCAACTGACTCCCTGTTGCATAGCCAACTGGAAACTATGGGAACGAGGGAAAATCCACCCCTCTCCTCGATAGCCCTGTAATGAAATATATGTCCTCCTTAGTGGGTGTGTACCACTAGTTAGGACCAACCTGAAAAGCCTGTCGGTGGGCATTCCACCTGCGGATAAGATGTCTCAAAATCACACCATGGCCCTTTAGGGAAGTAGCCTCCTCATAGAACTTGAGGAGGCCTACTTGCCTTAGGATCCCCTGGGTAGCTGTTGTAATAGGGCAAGGGTATGCATCTCTCTCCCTCTCTCGTGCCTCCCACAGGTGAACCATGTCATACTGCTCTACCTGTTGTTGTTGTTGTTCCCCCTCTTCCCTCTGAATGATTGACATATTAAAAAAATAAAAAAATAATTAAATGAGACATGTATTTAGGAATATACATATATAATTTTTTTTGGAAAAAAAAAAAAACAGTCGGTGCACCACAAAAAACAGTCATGCAGCAGTTTGGTGCGTCTTGTTTTTGTTGCACACCGGTGGCGGTGCCCCAGATGAAATTCAACGCACCGTAGGCAGTGCACCTGAAATTTTTCAGAGCATCGTTGGCTATGTACGGTATCAGGAGTGCGATGCACTGACTAAAATCTATGCCCCAACACGTATAGTTGGGTCAGCGCACCGACCTCCTGACTTCATTAAATAGTCAACAATGCGGTCTTTTACCAGGCTGCACCATTGATCCTATCGAAATGCAAAATGCGGTGCGCTGACAAACATACCCGCCCTGGGACGGATATTTCAGTCAACGCACCGCACTGCCGCTATTCCACATAACCAACGGTGCGGCCGGTTAAACGACTGCACCACACCTTTTTTAAATTTTAAAATAATGTGGTGCGCCTTTTGGTACCGCCCCGAAAATGGTGCGGATACCGTTAGCAACGGTTGCGTTGCAGCCTGTAAATTTTACAGGCAGCATCACTTACCGGCACGAGCCGAATGGATCGAGTGCACCGCACGACAATTTTTTTCTTTTTCTTTTAAATGGTTAATTTTAAGGTTATTTGAAATTCTAATCCGCTAAAAAGCTTAATTATGGAAAAACAAGAAAAATATTTGTACATTTGGCCATCAAGGAGGCATATTGGCTTTAGAATTCGCAAAAGAAAATTTGCCCACCATTTTGCAAAATTCAAGCTAGAGATTGGTGGGCAATGCACAGCAGCAATGCGTGCAATGGGTGCAATGGGAGCACCGATGTCAGGGCAGCTCAGACAAGGATAAATTGCGTCAATGCTTGAGAGCTCTGGAACATTGAGAAAAGTGAAAACTGCGGTTTTTTGGCCATAATAACTTTTTTATTTATTTAACCCTGTTCTGGTGCACAGGGTTTTATAGGCACACTGGTGCGATTTCGTAAGATCGCACCGGGCGGTTTCTGTTTTGGCGCAGTGTTTTGTGACACACTAGTGCGGAAGATTTGTAAAGCACCAGTGCTCTACAGTAATAAGATGCTCCAGGTAGGTGTGTACAGCGCGCACAGTGTCCGGTGTGCCAACGTTTTGTGTGCACCGGTGATTTCCCTTATTGAGTGCACCAGTGCGGTTTAGGATGATAAGTGCACCAAATGAAAAACATCCGCAAAAACCTCCACCCGCCAACCTCCTCTAGTAACCTCCGCTAGAAACGGATATATGGGGTATTTTTATAAGGGGTTCCTCAAAAACATCCACTAGAGGGTCTTTTCCTTTTATGCTTCCTTTTGTTTACAAAATAAAGGTAGTTGAACTCTTCTAGGCCTGTGACCTCCTTCCCCAATTTTGTCCACAACATAGGGCTTATGTGATCCTAAATTATTCTTTAATGATTTTATCATAGCTGGCTCCAAAAACTAGAACATGTGGTCAAGAACTAAAGTTTCTGCTTCAAATATTAGCATCTGTTAGGTATTAAAGAGTCTCCAATGTAACCTCAATACAACCCTGAATTAGGCCCAAGGCTTTTGTTATAGAACTGAGTTAGGGCTTCAGGACAATCCTTAAATGGAAAGAGGATTTGGGTTCATGCCATTTTCCTCAATTTGAATCCATCTAGGTGTCCTCAAGCAAGTCATATTAGTCATAATGGCATATCAAATCTTAGATTTTACTTCTACTGTGAATTCAACCTTCGCTAGGTTTCTAAGCCAAAACCTTGAAACCTCTTTAATATCCCTATAAGGGTAACATAAAAAATTCATGTCTATTTTTGCTTTGGTAAATAAACTCCACTACAATAATCTTCAAAAATTATTGAAATTTTGCTTTATTTCTTTTTTTGTCTTCTAAAATTCATATACATAAATATGCATAGAAAATAAAATACATCTGTTATCACTGAAAAATCATACAGGAAAAGGGCATCAGGAAATGTCAAGCAGAAGGATTTACAGGGAATAAAGACATTACAGAATCTAGAAAATTTAACTTTTCCTAAGGTAAAGTAGGCAAATTTATCAAATAGCGCACATAAAACACTAACCCTAAGCGATCTGCATGTCCTTTTCTTTGATAGTAGCGAAGATATTTGCAACTATCCCTAAAATAGCCGCGTGATCCTGGGTATGGAAGAAGGTCACCATCTGGGACCACTTGGCACACATAAGGAAGAAGATTCTCCACTCAAGGCAACCAAGTACAGCCACCTTGAGGCCTCAAGTGTAGCACACAATGGAATCAACCTCCCACTCTTGTGTCAACATCCACAATTGTACCAAGAGAGGGAGGGAAATTTGAATTTTGCCTATAAAAGACCACCATGGGAAGAAGAACATAGAACGCATTGTTATGCTAGCCAAATTGCTTGATAGCAAACTGACATTGTGTTTTCGAAGTAGCAAAGAGTGGAAGGATTCAGTTGTTGGCCACCCAACATCTCAATCCAAGAGAAGAATTTCATCAAGTGTTTGTTATTCTACCACCCGTTGAGGAGAGAGAGAGGCTTGAAAGAAGCTTAAGGGAAGAGCTCTTCTTTCCTTTAATATTAGAGTTTCATATCTCTAAGGATTCATTTCAAGTGTTTTAGAGTCCTACCTCTTGTACCACCAACAACTAATAAAAGGGGAAGAATTCTTCATTGGTATTATTAGTTTGTTTAACTCGATAGAGCTTGTATTATATTATTATTTGTTGTTTTTTGTTTCTCCTCTATTGTAGCATGATATATTTTTTACTTAGCTTTCTACATGTTATGATGTTTCACTAACCATCTAACAAATCACTTTGACCTGTTACATGTTTGTAGGAAAGCAACCTTTCCTACCAAGCACAGTGCATTTCATCTGCCCCTGTGCCAAATGCACTACAACAACATCCTATACTTATATTTATAGATATAATAAAGTACCCTTATTCCCATATTATTATCAATTAATATATCAGTCTACCTTCATCAATAGTGATAATTCAACATTCATTTTCATTTTTCTAGGTTGCAAAGGGAAAAATCCCATATTAGATCTAGTGGATTAGATTCTCTCTTGTAGCCTAAGGTGAGAGAATAAATTAGATTAATTTTATTTTCCATTTCCAACAATAAGTGGGATTCCTACAAACTCATTAGCACAAATTTCTTAATATGCTAGGCATGGAGGTTTTTAGAGCATTCAAGATTTGAAATTTTTACATGAAAACTTAAGGGTGACCATGACATAAGCCCCCTATGTTCTTAGAAAAAGGAGAAGGCTAGCATTAAAAAATTTTGTGTCTTGAACATGATAACACTGCCAATGTTTTCCAATAACAAATTCAACAATAATTGAATACATCATTCAAGAAATTTTCTCATTAGTTACTAGATCTCCACAATGGTTAATAGGCGTTTTGTATCATGCACTTTAAGTTTCATCTCACAGCCTAAGTTTTTTTTTAAACCAACTTAAAATTTGCAGGTTATAGGTGCCCAAGCGACTCATAGTATTCTACTTCAACTCTCTAAGTTTTCTTCTTCAACAACACAAGATTTTTTGTTCTAGATCTAATGCTAACATTCGACATTAACCTGTTGACAGTGTTGGAATTCCATCAACCAAGAGGATCTCCCTAATGAAAAGTCCCAACTAGAATTCACACCGTTTAGTGTGGGAGACCTTCTGTAATTAAGGCCCGACTTCCATGTATTCTTATATATTTTCCTTGGCTACAAAGTTCAACACACGAGATAAATGCACAGGTTCTTTAAGATTACCAAGTGAGTATGCCTTGTGTAATGTTCAACTACGGAATGTACCAGGGTTCTTCCACCGAAAGGGAGAGAAAAGCGAGCCTTTTAAAGACAAGTAATAGTACTAATATAGAAAAGACACATGAGCATATACATATATATAAATCATTGGGAAACTAGTGAAATAGCTCACATAGATGTAACTATTGTTAAAACAAATACAACACACATTCAATAAGATAAGTACCAAAATTTTGCAACACTCGAGAAAATTGACCACGAGCCAAAGCCTCCCCCATGGAATCCTAGGGTTTTTGCAACCCTGCTAGGAGAACCGTCAGGGCTCTCCCTTGCTCTAACGGTTGTTTCACGTGTACCTCACAGCTCATCAACACCTACTGATCCTTCTCTCTGTTAATGGCTGCCCCAATGGGAGGGGAGAGTACCCTCCCCCTCTTGGAAACTCTGACTCTGCCAATACGACTACACAAGCTCAGATCCCGCCCTCTGACTCTGCAAGGATGCAGGCTTAACCAAATCCTGCGCAAAATGACAAACCAACGAATCACCAAGAGAATACAGAGCAGAATAAATCCTCCTCTGCCACTTGCTTTCCAATCATCGTCGAACAAACAAATATTGACCTTCCAAGTCATCACATCAATGCTCAGATATAGTACATGAAAGATCATGCACTTATCGGCAAATTTATAGGATTTTGGCCTACAAAGAAATCTCTCTAGGGCTAGATTGCCTCGAAATGGAAACCAACGGGGCATGTTACCCTTCAGTTAGGGCCAAAAGGCTTCTTCAATGCCATCTTCAATTGCATCGAGGACAGAAACCGCATCCTAGACGGAGGCCCTTATTTCTTCAACTCTCCGGACTTGTATCTCAGAGATTGAATCAAAAGATTCAACCCAGACAAGGAGGACTTAAATTGGGCACCTGTATGGATCAAAATGTACTCTTTACCACTGGAATACTGGGATGAAGAATCCCTAAAGGACATTGGAAATGGAATAGGAGAGTTCATCAAGGTCGCTGAAGAAACCAAACTCAGAAGATATACATCTTATGCTAGGATTTGTGTATACATGCATCTAGCCAAAGCTCTCATAGATTTGTTAAGTCTCTTTCATGATGATTTTGAATGGGTGAAAACCATAAGTTATGAGCATGTCCATTTTCATTGCCAAAAATGCCAGGAACACGACCATCTATTCAGGGATTTCCCCTTAAACCAACCTCCTAAACCTACCCCTGGCCCTGAAAATTCTGACATTGAGGGCTTCACCAAAGTCCCTAATCGCAGAAAGCATACCAAGAAAAATAACTCCACCCCCAAAGTTCCCCCACCCCCCCCACCATCAACAACTTCAATATCCTAGCCAAACAACTGATATTAGAAGGAGAATCCTCGCACCATGCAACCAAGAAGCCCAAATCCTCCATTCTAGATCCCTCTGTCACTCCTCTTATCAGCCCCACCTTCCCCCCCCCCCCCACCCCCAATCTCAATCTGACCCTCAGGTCTTTACCCCTCAGCCCAGAAAAGACAAGGACCTTTTCATCTGGCATCCCAATCAAATGGAGATCGATGGAAACTCTCAGAGGGCTCCAGGTCAGAAAGAAGGATCTGTGACAGAAATGAGCCAGCCCACTCATATGGATGAAGAACCAGAAATTATTGATCTAGGAGATCTGGACATATTAGCTCTGGAGTTGGCATGCAAACAAAGGGAGTATGACCAGATACCTCTCAGACAGATTGATAGCTTAGAAGTAGTATTCTTTTGAGCACAACAACAACAATCCCTAGGTATCCAACTAGGGAGCCATTGGGATGGAAAAAAGATATTCAAAGAAACAAAGAAAAGAGGGCGAAGAACTGATCTGCAAAGAACGATCGTTGTAGGAGAAATTCTTGTCAAATCTGGGCGATATCCCAAGCTGACCAAGTTCTACTGCCCGATCTCCAACAGTTCTCAATGAAGCTCACCTCATGGAACATTCGAGGGCTTAACAGCCCTGCCAAGCACCGAATGATCAAGAACATGATTCAGCAAAAAATACCATCTGTATTATTTATGTAGGAAAATAAATGTAACAGGAACACCCTCAACTCCATCGTCACTAAGATATGGTTTGGCTGCAGCACCATTGTTGTAGATGCATCAGGCGCCTCGGGAGGCCTAGCCATAGCTTGGGATCCCCAGATCATCTCCCTCTCTGAATTTCATGCTTCTCACAATCTCATTCAAGCGTCCTTCCACTTGATAGGTTCCAACATCCATGGACACCTCTCCAATGTATACTTCCCTCAATACCCTCTCCACAAACTTTCCCTGCTCGACACTTTGGAAATCCTCAATAACACTAAGCACCATCCACTTTGGATTGTTGGTGGCAAATTCAACATGATCACTAAGCTCGAAGAAAAAAAGGGAGGTAGGGCCAAGCTTGAAATGGACAGTCTCAGCTTCAAAGGATTTATTCAAAGAAACTGGTTGATCGACCTTCCT
Organism: Pinus albicaulis; assembly: GCA_034641835.2. Taxonomy (NCBI): domain Eukaryota; kingdom Viridiplantae; phylum Streptophyta; class Pinopsida; order Pinales; family Pinaceae; genus Pinus; species Pinus albicaulis. The sequence goes on from CM076570.1 coordinate 1,425,912,333, forward strand.
TTCTCCAATGGATTGCACACTTGGAACAACAAAAGAACAGGCTCTCAGCAAATCACTTCAAAGCTCGACCGCTTCCTCATCTCTGACAACGCTATACAACTGGGAGGCGACATACACTCATCAATACTCCCCTTAGCTAGTTCAGATCACTGGCCCATCCTCTTACAATGGTTGCGCCCAGGTGCTACTAATAATCGACCATTCCGGTTTGAACTCTTTTGGTTAACTCACCTGGAATTCAAATATTTGGTAACCAATTGATGGAAGAGTTTTACACCACTTACTGGCTCCAAAATGTTTCAATTTCAGCAAAAACTCAAAAATATTAAGTACAAGCTCAAGCAATGGAACCACTCCACCTTTGGGAATATCTTCTAGCATCAAAAGGAACTAAAGCAGCAAATTTCTGAACTACAACTGCGCATCATCAAAGAGGGCAGATCGGATTCACTTGCAACATAGAAAAATATTATCCTCACCAAATTGGATGAGAGAAGATTGCAAGAGGAAATCATATGGAAGTAGAAGTCATGAATCCGCTGGCTAAAAGAAGGGGAGAAGAATACTAAATTCTTCCATCGCTCAACCATCTAGAGACGCATGCATAATCGAATTTCCCTTCTCAATAATAGGCAAGGGGATCGACTAGAGGAACATGAGGACATAGAAAGGGAGCTCCTTCATCATTTCAAGCATATTCTTCAGGAGCCTCCAGGAAGAAGGCAGCAAGCTATCAATAAGGTTACACAGCACATCCCCAAGCTCATAAATGAGGACCACAATCAGATGCTACTCAAACCTGTCTCCCTCCAAGAAGTGGAACAGGTTATGGCTCAGCTCAAAGATGGCAAAGCTCCCAGACCAGATGGCTTCACCTCCAACTTTTTTCACTACTTCTAGGATCATATCAAATTGGAGGTTTGGGACCTAGTAGAGGAATCTAGAAGCATGCATTGGATTCCTCCTTCTCTCGATGCAAATTTTCTAGCCCTCATCCCAAAATAAGAACACTTTGTCACTCCAGACAAGTACAGACCAATAGCTTTGTGTAACGTCATCTACAAGGTGATCTCCAAAGTCATTTCCAACAGGCTTAAACCCCTTCTTCCTTTGCTCATCTCTCCAAAATAGACAGGCTATGTCGAAGGACATCAAATCCTAGATGGGGTTCTCTTTCCTCTACTCATCTTCCGCAACGTATAAAGTATGTAGAACAGCATTGCAGGGCAATGGACATAGCTTTTGTTGGAGAGCAGGACAAGTTCCTGGTGGTATATCTAGATGATATCACAGTATTTTCAAAGAATGATGTTGAACACATTCAGCACTTGCAGAGAACCTTTGAAAAATGTAGAAGGTATGGTCTCTCCCTCAATCCTCAAAAGTCTTTATTTGCATTAGATGAGGGAAAAATCTTAGGGCACATTGTAACTAAAGATGGTGTGAAAATAGACCCTAAAAGAGTTGAAGTCATAAATGGTATTCCCTTACCCAGGAATAAAAAAGAAGTGCAGGTGTTCCTAGGACGAATTAATTTTCTGAGAAGATTTATTCCTAACTATGCTGAGATAGTTAGGCATATAACTGATATGCTTAAAAAGAACAATGAAGTAAGATGGTCCCAGGAATCCAGAGATGCATTCACAAGGATAAAACAGGCATTTGTTGAAGCTCCTGTGCTAGCTGGGCCTGATTATACAAAGCCATTTATGATCTTTTCATTTGCTTCACCTCATACAGTAGCCGGAGTCCTGTTGTAGAAAAATGAAGATGGATATGAGTAGCCAATAGCCTTTTTCAGTCAGGTATTGCATGATGCAGAATTGAAATATAACATACTTGAGAAGCAGGCATATGCCCTGGTGAAGTCCCTCAAAGCCTTTAGAACATATGTTTTGCAGTCCCACATTACTGCATATGTTCCTACAGCAGCTGTCAAAGATATCCTCGTTCAAGGAGATAGTGAAGGCAAAAGAGGAAGATGGATTGCAAAAATACAGGAATATGATTTAGACATAAGGCCCACTAAGCTAGTTAAAGGCCAGGGGCTAGCCAAAATTTTGTCTGAATCAAATCATCAGGCTCTAGGCATAAATTTATCCATGATAGCGAATGAGGATTCCGAGAAAGGAGAAGAGCAGCATGAAATAGAGCTGACCACTCAAAAGATACACATAAAATATCTCACTAGTCCTTGGTACAAAGAAATAGTTGAATATCTCTTAACGCTCAACTGTCCTCCAAGTTGTGATAAGGTAAAATACAGAGTTGTAAGAATGAAATCAAAGAAATACATAGTTGCCAATGGTCAGTTATATTGGAGAGATCCTTCAGGCATACTGTTATTGTGCCTCACAGAGAATGAAGTGGAAAGTATAATGATAGAATTTCATGAAGGGATCTGTGGAGGTCATTACAGTTGGAGGGCCACAGCACATACAATACTAAGAGTTGGTTTTTATTGGCCTAAATTATTTGGAGATGTTTTTAATTGGGTTAGAGCATGTGATAAGTGTCAAAAATTTGCTGAGAGACAAAAGCTGCATGCCTTGCCCCTGATTCCAGATCATATAGATGAACCATTTCAGCAATGGGGATTAGATTTGATAGGTGAAATACATCCCCCATCAAGTGGCCAGCATAAATGGATATTGATTGCAACAGATTAATTTACAAAATGGGTGGAAGCCATACCTATGAGAAATGCTACAGATGCTGTAATCATCAAATTCATGGAAGAGAACATCATATCCAGGTTTGGCTGTCCAGCTAGAATTGTAACTGATAATGCACAGGCCTTCAAGTCCAATAAATTTGTAAATTTCTGCCAGCAGTATAATATTGCATTAAATCACTCCACAGCTTACTATCCACAGGGGAATGGCTTGGCAGAATCTTCTAACAAAACTCTGGTAAGGGCCTTGAAGAAGACAATTAATGAGAATCAAAAGAATTGGGATTCCCAATTGAAATTTGCTCTGTGGGCGAATAGAGTAACTAGCAAGAGAGCAACTGGGAAATCTCCTTATGAACTGGTATATGGGCGAGCAGTTGTGTTTCCTGTGCAATTGGCTTTGCCAGTGGCACATTTCATGCAGGAAAGTCAGGAAGAACCAGATGACATGGTCAGAAGAATTAACCAACTGGTAGAATTGGAGGAAACACGGAGCCAAGTGAATCAGAGATTAGCGAAGTATCAGGAGAAAATGAAAAACATCTTTGATCAGCATGCAAAAGACAGGAAATTTCAAATTGGTGATCTGGTTCTCAGATGGGATATCCGGAGGGCTGAAAAGGGAAAACATGCTAAATTTGATTCACTTTGGTTTGGCCCATTTAAGATTGTAGAGCTGAAAGGTAATAACACGTTCTTATTAGAAGACCTACAGGGTGATCTGCTTGACTCCCCTGTAAATGGACAATTCCTCAAGCCATATTTTCAATTTTGATTTAGGCAAAACAAGCCTGATGTACCATACTGTATATACATTTTGCTTCAGTTTCGGTTTGATGAGTATTCAGGTAAGCACAGAAATGATCAGTGGTCTGCTAGTTCTCGACATGTCCAAGGATGAACATGCCGTCCCCAGATGGAGCCGATGTTGTGCGTATCAGCCCTTCGACCTAAATTTTTGGCCTAACACTCCCCCATAATCCTTCAAAACTGTTATCATGGCCTAAAACCTCATATTCTGCATATTGTTGCCTCTTTCCGCTCAAAAATACACTACCCAAAGTCCTGAGTCCGCAATTAAAATTATATCGGGCCTAGCCCTTCAACCTTAGCCCCTTGGTTTCATTCCCCATATGACTCCGGCGCAAGACCGGGCGCCAGGCGGAAAGGAGCTTAACGTTTAAAACTTCGGGCGCGTCTAGAGCCGTCGGATCAAGAACCAATCGACGAAGCGGAGTCCTGCTTACCTTGGTGGTCCCCGTGCCTCCGCTCACTGCTCAAAACCGGCGGTTTCATTTCGCACCACCTTCACCGGGCTGGCGGTTTCCGATCAAATGGCAGCGATTCCACATGCTGCATAATGCGTGTCCCCCTGTACGTCCCAAAACCACTGCCATTTCGCGCATTAACTTCCGATCATACACATGCAGCGGAATCTACCCCCACCGTCAGATCTCGGAGGCTCCATCCGATGGTCGTCCTCCTCCAGAGTTGCACGCAACTTAACCCAAGCCAATCGTACTTCGGGCCCTCCATTCCATCGCCCTCTGACTGATTTTTAACCATTGATTATGTTTCTAATCGTGTGGACCGAAATCATTCGCACGTCCCGCTGACCGCTCAATGTCCACCTTCACGTCATTCCCCCATCGGCCTTACGTGCATCCTCGTCATGTGTCCACGTGTTCATCACCTCCTACCTCCACCGTTTATATATTTTATTCATTCGTCGCATTGTAACGACTTTGTGTCATAAACCTCCACCGACTCATTTTTCGCTATTCCACTGTATTTCCTGTTGCCACCCTGCTTCTTCATATGGTTTCTCCCAGTCTACACCACCACTCCATGGCCATAGCCGCATTCATCATCCCTATGCTTGTTTTCCTTAACATGTTCATGGAATTTTGCAGGGTTTCTAATGATGAAGGATGATAATAATCTGCAGCCTCCATTGCAGAAGCCGAATGCACTCCAAAGGATTATTCAACAGACGTAGAATTGCAGGACAAAGATTTGAAGAGATACGCAGATAGGACTTTCGTTAAATGAAGCGAGATGGATATTTATCAAATTCCTCAGAGAAATTTAAAGGAGGCAGGTTTTGGTAGCTGAAAACATAAATGAGGTTACAAAGAATATCAACAGAAGATCGAGGAGCTCAGTGTCCGGCATTGAAAAATACAAATTCCAGTTCAGGGCTAAAGGGGCCGAGAGTACCATGCACAAACATCAACAACCTCAAGGTTTTATTGCAACAGATTTTTCTCTTTCAGCCAAGTACAGAACATTTGTATATTTTATTCTTTCTGTCTTGTTTATGAGGAGATTTTCTTCCTCAACATTTATTTCATAAAACAACAGCAGAGTACTCGCACCAGTTCAGCACCGCCGAACAGCATAGGCGGGTTCTTCTTACAAATTTGTTTTAAATTAGATCATTAAATGTATATTACCAACCACCATTCTCTAGGGCTTTCTATCTCTTCTATAAAAACCAGAAAGAAAGACATTGTAAGGGTTCCAGATTTATGTCAGCAAACTGTGCAGTGAGAAGTTCTTGTATACATCTTGTAAAGCTTTTGTGTAAAGGCTCAGAGCCCGTAGGGTCTCAGTGAGGAGGAGTTATATCTGTAATGAGGATTCTGGTCTTTGGTATCCCACAGTATGTAATCTTTTCTTATGTGTTAATATAATATCTCATTTCATGCTATTTATCTTCTTGTATCATGTTCTAGAATGTGAGTGGCTCACTAGTCTTAAGTAAGGATTCATCCTAGTTGGTGCCCATACTTGGATTAGTCAAGCGCTTTAAATAGGCCTAGTCATGATATACTGTTCCATGTTCATTTCATCCATGTTTTCTGCTATATTAGTTACTTGAGGAGGGTGCTTTTAAAACGCCATTGTCATGTATGGATTCTTAGTTGGATAAGCCCATATGTGGTTTTGTTGTGTATCCGGGTATCAGCCTCATGCTAACTAGTATCTTCTTCATGTTTCTTCACTGCATCCACTTTCTGATATTTGATTTCTGTGGCATATTATTTGAACTGGCCCTCTTTGCAGTAAGCTGTCTCTTAACTGTCTGATGATTTTGTATTGGAGTTTTGCATGTTGTTCCTACATTATTCTTATCTTTGTATCAGCTTCTGAGAGAGTTTGGTTCCATTTAAACTAATTTCCTTGTTTTGCAAGAGATAGTAAGAGAGCTTTTGGATTGACAACCCAAGCTATATTATGAGCTCCTTGCTATGTTAAGATGTCCTAGGCACTAGTCTATAGAAACTCTAGGCTGTCTCTAGGGTAGACAAAAATTGTCTACAACAGATTCATTCTCACTCATGAACTCATTCACTCCTTGAAGCACCTAAATAAAGCAGGTCTGGGACTGAGAAATCCGCATCATAGCAACACCGTTATGGGAGCACGTATTTGGTGAAAGTAGATTTCCAAGCCATATACTCCATGGGCTTGTCTTTGGACAGCCAAATATGCAAACAATAGGCCACCCACAGATCTTATAAGACTCACCATAGTGGACTCTAGCTCTCTTATTTGGAATGCTTCCAAACAACACAGAAACCTCATCCAAGAGCATAGCTTTGGGGAGGTCATATCAGGACGCACAGCTCACTTTTTGGAGGATTCCTGGCAGAAAATGCCCAAACTATCAGCTTTATTCCAAATACCACAGTGGCAAGCTGCTCTTCAAGCACAAATGGACAACCAAGTCAAAAATTTCTGGAATCCCACATCCATCCTGGGTTACCGTCAATGGATCCCTACTGCACAATGGCAAGAGAACTGGCAAGAGGAAACTTACGAGGAGATTGATAAAGAGCTAAGTAAACAAAAGATCATATGTTCACAAAATGAGGATATACTTCGATGGGGCCACACTCCTCATGGTACCTTCTCCACCAAGGAAGCGTATCACCTACTCTACCCCACCTCTCAGGATCCCAAGGACATGATCTGGACCCAAATATGGAGACCAGGAATCTGGCCCAAGATCTCCACCTTCCTCTGGCTCCTAAGAAAAAAACGAATCCTCACATGGGACAATATTCTAAGAAGAGGATTTATAGGTCCCTCAATATGCCCCAACTGTCTATATCACGTCGAAAATATCCCTCATTTAATGGACACCTGCAAGATGACAAACAACCTGTGGGAAAAAATTGACATCAGATGCAGAAGATCTAGCAGAATAAAAGGTGATATCATTAGTACCATCAAGAACTGGCCCACTGAACCTTAAAATAGCAAGCTGCTAAATACTCTTTGGATACTCCTTCTCAGATTTCTACTTTAGTCAGTCTGGAAGGAACGGAACAGGAGAATCTTCAAAAATCAAATCACTCCTTTGGACACCATCTGGACCAATTTGTGTATGAATCTTCAAGAAACGCTGACATTGCATCACTGGAAGGAATCTGATGTCCAAAATCAGCCTCCAGAGAGCATCATATAGGCGAATTGGCATCTCTCCATTCCCACTCTCCCTTTGAGCACCTGCACCCCCTCCAATCATCTAGACTCGCCAGGCTCATAGACTCCCCCCTATTGGGGACAGATCAAGCTAAATTTTGATGGAGCATCTAAAGGCAATCCGGGTGCAGCTGGATTTGGTGGCATATTTGAAGACTCAGCAGGGACTCCCCTTGAAGTTTTCTTTGGCTCAATAGGATGGGACTCAAACAATTCAGTAGATCTGGGAGGTCTTTGGCAGGGACTCCCATTGGCTCAAACGCACAATTTTTTCCCTTTAGAAGTGGAAGGAGACTCTCAAATCCTCATCAACGCGACCACTCATCTCCTCATGGGTGCTTCAGCCTCCAAGGTTTTCAAGAGTTGGTGTCTTGCTACAAGATTTAAGCAAATTGAACAATGGCTCAAGTCTCATCGAGTTATCTCCTTCAAGCATGTCAAATGCTCTGGAAATAAGATAGTGGATCTCCTTGCAAACAAAGGAGTTGATTATAACCACACCCTATTCTCAGGTCCTCTAGCTAATATTAATGATGCTTCTCTCCTACAAGAATGCACCAAAATGGTTCAAATTGAAGCAACACCCCCGAATGTAGGTATATAATCAAAGGAGGGATAAGGCAGGCCCAGCGTGCGCCACATGGCCACACATGGGCTTTGTCTGGCTACATTTAAGCCAGCCAACTGCTTGCCTCCTACCACCTTTACTTCTCTCAGTCCGGTCTATCGCCCAGCATTACTCTTAATGGCTCTGTGTCCCTCAGCTCCTTCATTGCCCTCCTGTTGAATCTGCCTCTCTGTTGTCTCGAAGCCGAGCTCTCGAATGCACACAAGGAGGCGTTGCAACCTCCATTGTTGCCTCATGCTTGCTCCGAAACTCCATATCACCCGCATTCTCCATTGCAGCCTTTCTCTTGCTCCTTCGCCTCAGGAAGCCGACCCCTCAGCTTGTTCTACCTCCTCACCTTTGCTTACTCGCCTCCCCAACGACTCTACCTGCTCCAGTATGCCAAGAAGGCATAGAATGCGCTGCCACCGAGGCAGAGGCCGGTGTCAGGCATCTCGTCCTCCTCTGTCCATTCACTCTGAGCCCCACTCCCCACCGCCTGAAGAGAATTCTGCTCAGTATCATTCCACACACTAAGGTAGAGGATGCGGTCAATCTTCTTGACCTCCTCTGTCCATTCATTCTGAGCCCCGATCCCTACTTCCTAAAGAGAATTCTACTTAGTTTCATTACAATTGTGCAATGGACAGATCCCATCTCACAGCCACCATTACAGTCATTTTCCAGGAATAAGCCTCAATTTCTGTAGTGAGAGGCACCAAAAAGAGACCAAGAAAATCCACAATAGCTACAGTGCCTCCACAACTCTCGAGGAAATCAGAGGCCTTGCGAGTCAAGCATGATGCCAATTCTTCCAGTAGCAGTGGTAGTGGTAGTGGGAGTCCCGAATGTTTGGGTGAATAATGTAGAAAGGGGAGCGCCAGCTTAGTTCGCATTGCTACTACACCTGAACCTGCCACCCATCAATCGAAGCAAGTAGATGATTCCTTCAAAGAATACAGGTGCCTCATTGTGGAGGAGCCACCGCAACAGCAACTTGACACTACATAAAGGAGAGGTATTTTTTCTCTTTTTTGTTTATTTCCTATGCTAATATGTCTTTCCAGAACAATTTGTCAACTTCTAATTCTTTCTTGTACGAAGCTGGTTTCCCCATTGAGGACAGCACTCTCATGACCGGTTTCCCCATCTGGGGCGGTCAATTTTTTGTCTTTTTGACTCATAATTCCTCCGGAATTAGCTAGCATAGCAATTCCGGAGGCAAGACTCGCCCTGTATATTGTATTTCATTAATAGAATTAGTCCAACTTATAAAAATAAAATAAGATAAGTACCAAAGCCATCGAAGTAGTTCAATTTCCTTTGTATAGGTTAAACAACATACATCGCAAACATTCAAAGAATAGTCTTACAATATTTATGACATACGCATGAAAGTGTGCTCGCTCAACGAGATTCTGAAATAAGAAAAAATTTCAAACTACATCAAGATAGCGAACACCACTAGCCCCTATAATGGATCATTAGAGCAACCACTTGCTCCTCAAAAAGAACTATTCTCCTCTCTAATTCCTGGTAGGAGGAGCCAAGGTGAAAATTGTTGGGTGTCGGAATTGTAATTAAATTCCTAAACACTTAATAGTCAAACCACGGTTATGTAAGATTTGATTCGTAGCACAAGTAATTCCAAATATTTTGGGTTTACTATTAAAATCCTACTTCTATCCCTGCATTAAACTATTTAGATTCTGAAAGAAAAATTTTAAAGAAGGCCTTTTAATCCTTTTCGTGTACTTGTGAACACAATGACACCACACCACTCTGGAAATTGGACTCTCACTAAAAAAAAAAAAATCAAAGACTCTTTTGAAGAACACTTCAAAAATAAATGAACTCAGAATTCATGCCACTCAATCAGGTCAAAACTAAAAATATTCTTGAAGCAAATATATTCTTGTACTTCAATTCCTAGACTAGGAAAACAAAGCAAATTCATTTATGTATTATAATAACCCTGTTCCTGCACAAGACCGAATATGTTCCTATACTGGAACGACTTTGCTCCTGCACTAGAACAACTATGTTCCTGTGCTAGAATGAATATGTTTCCTCACTCAACAATATTCTATTCCTTAGCCAACGAAGAATACTATGATATCAAGCTCAAAATCAAAAGGTGCAAAAAGGAAACTTTAATTTAAATCAAGATAAAAATTCCCAAACCATCATATACTTCTTCAAAACATGATTTGCAGAATCAAATGGAATTTTATAGAATAACATGTGAATATTAAACTCTTGTGCTTAAAGAAACCACCTTAAACTCTTTTTCTTAAATCCCTACTGAACTATTTGATGTTGTGTCTCAGGTAATTTTTTGTGTTTGCAAAGGAAATTATTTCGGACAGAAAGACTCAGTTGATCTCTGATCTGAACAACATTGGTATTGGATTCCTATACTAACAATTTTAAATGAACAATTTTTCAATGAAACTAAGAGCACGATTTAGAGCTGACAATTTCTACAAAGAAATCAACCTTCTTACATAGTTACAATATACATTTATCAGAATGAGGAGCTTTCCCTTTCTTGCTGCAAATAACTGAGTTTTAAATGATATCTATGCTAATAATCAAGTAAGGTCAAAACATATGAAATCCTACAAACCCTTATCTTTAACTGAAAGGATATTTAAGGGAAAACTTCCTAGACCATGATGCTTTTTGTGCTTAAAAATGAACACAAAGAAATGCTTTCAACGTAAAGAAAGGAAACACACAAAACCTTAGATTTGAGAACACCAATGCAAAGGAATATCAATACAAAAAAAATCATTCAATCACTCACACACATAATTCATAAGTAACCTCCACACCAATCACTTGCTGTACTTAACGCACAATATAATAGAAATGGGAGAACAAGATAGGTTGGTTGGTCCCTAGCTAACCAACTCGTTTCCCTTTAAGGAAAATGCTTAATCTATGAGAGAAAGATTAACATTACAGGAAATAGACACAATAGGCACATGAACCTAGAATTACCACTTTTATTAAAATGATAAAATCATTTTGTTAATACATGATATAAAGCGAAAAATCCATCCCCCATAGGGATTGTGGCGATAAAAATTCTTAGAGTACCAAAAATTAAAAGTTTCCAACATTATTGCTAGCCTATATTCTGATCACTCCAATTTATCCATAACACAACGGCTCTTGGCCGTGTCGAGAAAATAAAAAAATGATGCAGTTGTTGGTAATTGATCCCTATCTTTAGGAATCCTTGAACGCTCCAAACCCTTTACAGGAAAATGAGAACAAGTCTTCTGAAGTAGGTGTGTGTCATTTCCTCTAACAGTTACGATGGATTCTATGTTAATCTTCTCGAATTAATCTTCCATCCATATCTAGTGCAGGAACCGAGGAAAGTGCAGGAATATCAGGATCATGTACCACAACCATCTTTGACTTCAAATTAGTGATCATTCATTGCAAATCCATAAGGTAATATAATTGATGGGTTACATGGAAAAATATAGACCTATTTGACCTTTTAATTTAAATAAGAAAACATATCAATTTTTTCCAAAAAGTCATTAAGAGAAACCATAAATGCATGTAGAGATACCTTATCCAGGTTGTAAAATAGTGGCCAGGGTAAGGTAACTTGGGGTAAAAATAGGAAATTTCAACTACTAACAGTCCCCCAACCTCATCTTGTTGTGTTTCCTCACACAACCAATAACCTCTGCGGAAAAAAATTTAAAAATTAAAAATTAAAAATTAAAAAAGTGAATATATTCCTCCTCATTTCCAAATCTAAATGTTAATTCCTGGTACTTCTGCTTTGAATTTCTTTCTTCGAGCCTTTTTCATGCACTTTACTAGCTTCTTAACACGAACTCTTAGATGGGTCGCATGAAACCTCCACTTCCTTACATGTTTCTGCAATCCAAACACTATCACTGGAAATTCCCCATTCCTAGTCTTTAATATTGTGTTCTGGTCTGCTATACACCTTTTCCGAACTTCAAGCACATAAAACTGTTGTTTCAGTTTTTTATTCTGAATCAATTTCCTCCTAGGGGTAGACTCCTTCAATTCCTCTTTTCCTTTTTCCTCTTCCTACAATTTTACTTATTCTGCTACAGATGTATGAGGAACATCATCCTCATGTTTCTCTTCCTTCTTATGCTCCTGAGTTTCTTATTGTTCACCATTTTTCCCATAAGTCACCTTCTTTTTCTTACCCTTCTTCATCAAGGATGCAAGAGGAACATTATCCTCATGCTTATCTTCTTTATGTTCCTTAGTTACCTCTTGTTCGACCTCCTGCCCATGGGTCACCTTCTGCCTCTTGACCCTCTTCATCAAGGATACTAGAGGGACATATTCCAATGCTACTACACCTACTAGAAGGGAGAGGTTATCCTGTACTAACATATTTTCCATATGAATGTCCAATGAAGGGTTTTTGGGGGATGCAATGTCTCTCTGAGAAGACTCAGAGTCTTCAATAACCTCAACTTATGATACAATAGCAGTTTTATATGTATTATTACTAGAAGAAGAACGATGACCCTTTAATAACCCTTGTGTAATCCTTCAGGATGGCCCTGGAACCTCGACCTTATCCTTCACACTCTTCTTCATCTTATTCTTAGTTGACTGAGGTTTAATAGTCTTAGGTTTCTTACCAAAATCACTCCCTGAAATATGTTTCTCTCCTCTTTGATGTTGGGAATCCTTAGATTTTGTGGCATCCTTATGATTCTTCCCCTACTAGCTCTTAATGCGAGTAGTTTTCATGGAACTTCCACTCTGGTATGATTTCAAAAACCTTTTCCAAGTAGTTTCCCTGTTTTCTAGCTCTTTCACAACTAAAATTCTAATCAATCCATAATGACAGAGTTTAAAACCTATTTGGTCCTCCTAGCTCTTATGCACACTTTTAGACATTTTATCTAAGATTTTCAATAGGAAACAATGGAAATTGATTAAATTTCCATATTTTAAGTGCATCGGTAGTAAGATGGGTACATGTTTGTTAAGGAATATCTTCCTTCGCAGGTAAGAAACTTTTGTAAGATGTATAAAAAGTTTCACCACTTCTCTATCATTTTGCTTCCCTTCATGCCTATCTTCCAATCGACCACATAGTCAACCTTTGTCAGAAACTTGCACCATGCACCTTTCTCCATCTCACCTTTCTTGAACCATTTCTCTCTTGTAACAGGAAGCTCGGTAGCCTGCAATATAGAGTGATTTGTCACCTCACATTTTAATGAACCTACAATGGCTGATTTTCTATCAAAACTTCGTACCGAGTCCTGAGTGATTGAAAAATCATAGCCATCGAATTTATACAGGAAGGAAAGAAAATTGGCTTCTAGCAGGATATGAAAACTACTCTCAACTCCATCGTTCCCTCCATTTCCTTGACAGACTCGGGTTCAATTAGAACCGAAACCATAACATGCAAGACACTGTCACTAACTACAATCCTCTAGTCTTCTTAGAGCTTCAAAGAAAATTTTCAAAAATAAATTCTCACGACATCAAACCTTGAAGCTCGAGAAGTGTAGGAATAATTAGTTTTATCACTGCACATTCATGCATCCAATGTTAATTCAAATTGCATGTCGTTCATCATCCCAATTCACGGACTACCACCATCCCGTTCAAACTTTACATCACCAATAAAAGTAACTTCCACCCTGTCAGTACAAAATATGGTTAAGAGGAAGAAATATTTGGCATGATCTTTAAGACAGGTATGGTAATGATGATTGGAAGTGATGATTATATCGGTTATACTTTCAAGGGATGGATGGTAAAAATGGTTAGTTTACACATGGTGGAGAAAAAATAAATTTAATGGTGGCAAAAATTCATATATTATAACAAGGAGTGAAACAACCTTCATGCAAACATTCAACCCTCATCATGACATTATGGGAATGGTAGTTTCTTGTGTATGATAAGTCTGCATAGATCTAACATTAATTCTTGTACTTTAGTCATTTATTTCTTTTAGGATTTAACAATAATGTCACATATAAAACTAAAGGTACAAAGGCCATTGTTTTTATACATAGCCATTTTATTTCTTTTAAAAGAAATAAATTCATCATAAATTTCCATCAAGTCCCTGTGTTTTAAAAAAAATATTTGCTATAAAAAATTCTCGCACTGCAACATAATTCCTACACTGCAATGAATAGGTTCCTACACTACATGAGAGTTTCCTATACTGCAAGATAGGGTTCTTGTACTAAAAATAAAAATAATTCTTGTTATGAATTAACCATTCAAGTTTCCATTTGTTTATAAAAATCAGGTTGGATTGTATACAAACTTATTTTAGAGTTTGAAGAGTTTTTCATCACCAGGTTCAAGTGTCACCATGTTTTTAGCTCTGAATAGATAAGGCTTTCAAAAATTATCAGAACCTGGAAAATATAAGGGGGAAAGAAAGAAGTAGAACAAGGATATTTATAAAGAAAAGGAAGGAAAATTATAAGGGACAATCAAAATAAGGCAGATTACCAAGAGGGATGTAGGAAAATGAGATAAAGGGAAAAAAAATTAAGGGTAAAAAGAGGGGGGAAATAGAAATAGGGAAAAGGAATATGAAGAATAGGGGGGAACATTGATACATAAGGATAAATATGAAAATAGAGGGAATTTAAGAAAAGGTGTTAACACAGGAAAATCGTACAGCAGAAGATAACATTAATTAATGTCAAGCCTAAGGATTTACAGGGCAAGAACACATTATGGAATCAAGAAAGTATTTACAATATCTAAGGTTTTGAGAAAATCAGATTTGAACTAATCTTAAATGCTAAAATGTGTGCTTAACCCTTTGAGAAGAGCGCCTTCTGTGTGCCTTTTTGCCCGATAAGCTCACATTATTGGAAATGGCAAAATGTCGCTTTCCGGGACCACACAATGCAAAGGACAATTACTCCTTATAAGAAGCCACCTAAGGACAGCCATCAGCGCCTCCTTAGACACTATGTGAGCACACAAAGGAATATTTGGAGTACACAATGGAATCATACCTCTCCCTTGGGTCACCATCCATCATGTACCAAGGGAGGGAAGGAGGATTTGAAACTCCCCTATATAAAGCCACCAAGAGATGAAGAATGGGTGACCACATTGTTATGATGGCCAAAGTTGCCCAAGCAACACCAGCAGTGTGTGACCCGGAGTTGGAGCTGAAGAGGACTCAATTGTTGGCCACCCAAAAATCCTAGTCCACCACGGCAGAGAGAGAGGGAGACTGCATCAGAGGCAGAGCTTGGAAGGCAACATCCTTGCATTGGGACCTAGAACCATTGTCTAGGGGCCCTTTGGCAAGTGGGTAAAATTTCTTCTTCACATGAAAAATTTAATAAGAAGAGGCCTAGAGCCGTCGTTTGCATTATTATCATTTGACTCTCTTTATAGCTTTTATATATTTGTGTTTTAGTTTTAGTTTAACCTGAGCATACTTTTGCATAATTTTTCCACTGAATTGTGTGCTTTTGAGCTCCACCACTTTCTGCCTATTACCAATAGTTTAAAGAGTAGACCACACTCTTTAAACTAGTGCAATTTCGTACACTCGTGCGACAAATCCACCACAACAGGATTGACGACTCCACTGACGTGTTCCAAGTTTATGTGGTTGTGCCATCTTTTGCAGGAGACCCTTTGTCTATGCTAGAGTGGAGCTGACAGCCCTCTGATCCATATTACAGTCCCTATATTCACTGGAGTGACAGACTGAAGAAGGCAGCTCCTAATCTTTTTTACTTGCAGGATTTTTGCGCGTAGTTTTTCCTCACAGATGCGCAGGGTGCGTGTTCAACTCTGACCTGCGCGCAGGAAGGTGCACATGTCAAGGCTTATTGCGCGCAAATGGTAGAATGAGATTTTTCTCCCTATATTCTGAATTTTTCTGCTTGTAGTGTGCTAGAAGCCCCTAATGTATCTGCCAGCACTTGTGTTGATACCCCACAGCTTCTGAGAACTCACTTGTGTTGATACCCCACAGCTTTCTGTAGGCATAGAGTTAGTTTCTCTTTAAGTTGATTTTTTGCAAAAATCTTCACATGGTTTAAGTAGGGGGAAATTAACCATTGCATTCCGAACAATTTATGTTTTGCAAAAAATTTGGTATTCACACTTAGATTAACTAGTCCAAGTAAGTGGCCCCAGACCACACAAGCATAAGCTAGTGTAGAAATTGTTTAGCTTAATTCAATTTTTGCATTTAGGAAATCGCGAGACTAGGATTGAATCACCGATTGGAGAAAGTAATCTTTGTTTCCTTTGCACCCTCCGGTGATCCTAGCCAAGCATATGAACGCTCTATTTTTTATATTCGCCATCTCCCTTTAGTTAGTCACATAGATTAACTAGGAAGATTTGAAAGTGACCCATTATCTGCACATGTTTTCCATTTTTAGCCAGGAACAAGATAACATAGTTTAACTAGGGGATTTTTGTAAAGGATCACCGATATCCAAATGTTCAAACTATGAGCTTTTTCACCTTATGCTAACACACACTCA
Organism: Pinus albicaulis; assembly: GCA_034641835.2. Classification (NCBI taxonomy): domain Eukaryota; kingdom Viridiplantae; phylum Streptophyta; class Pinopsida; order Pinales; family Pinaceae; genus Pinus; species Pinus albicaulis. The sequence continues at coordinate 1,425,928,639 of CM076570.1, forward strand.
CCCACTAAGCAAAGAAATCCACCTAAAACTAACTTAAACAAACTCACTAAATTCTCTCCACAGGGGCCACAAGAGAATTTATAGATTAAGTTAGGATCAAGGGGGTAGGCATCCAATAAGCGGCCTTGATCACACTTCATATTGAAACATAGAAGTTGTGTATTTAGGGAGCTTCAAATCCACCTATCAGCCCACGGAAAAGAAAACCTGAGCATGACAGAGACCCGATTCAGAGGGGGTTAAGCTTAGGCGCAATGCGTGCAGTATCAGTTGGGACTACCTGACCCGGCTAATACTCGGTATTGTTAGCTGACTACCAAGAAGCCCAAGACTCGAACGATCATGTGGGACGGTGGTTCTTAGTGGCCAAAAACTAGGGCATCCTTTACCCTATAGGTGACGGTGCAAGAAAGCGCTAGACCCTCTACCCTTACCTTGGTGGATTCTCTTCCACTAATTGGGGGTGTCGCCAGCTCTTACGGGATGTTGTGCCAGCACTCGCTAGAAATATTCTCAAGGCCCAGTTACTTTTTAGTGTGTGAGGACGCACAAGTCTACTAGGATTTTGAGTATCATGTGAAAAACAAACAAAAACCATCTTTTTTGCTTGATTGATCACATATATTAAGTTAAAGGGAAAACCATTTTATTTTCGCTTTGTTTTATGTATGTGGCCATAATTTTTCTTTGACCTAGACTCTATCCCCTCAAAATTTTCCAAAACCTAACCTGGTCAACACCCAAACGGTCCTAATGGAACCTCGTCGATCCAGGAATCTTTTGGACCTCCCCCCATTACAGGGAGGGGTTCTAGGTCTTTCGCCATTTAGGAATCCAAGACGGAACATTGTCACCATCATTGGTTCATCCTTCATTGGAGCAACCATAGTTGGGAACCCTAGTCAGTCTCCCAACACCACACCGCACACCACTCCCCCCTCGACCCCTAGGGGGCAGAGGAGTGCGTCCCATTCGGGAAAGTAGCTGAACACACATCAGGGTATGTCATAGACTAACCCTTGTTCTAAACACAACTTCGTGTCTTCACACGTTGCCATGGCGTCAACCTCTCAGTCACCCTTCTTAGCTGTGTTGAATCTACCCTATTTAACCAAGCTCACAAATGACCCCATTGCACACGATCCTTCATGGCCTCCCATGCCCACGAAGCTCCATTCAGATATACCAAAGTTCGAAGGCAAGCAAGCGGAAGACCCAGGTAATCATGTAATGACCTTTCACCTATGGTGCTCATCGAATAGTATCATTGATGACACTATTCAATTGAGGCTATTTCAACGCACTCTTACAGGAGTAGTCGTGAAGTGGTACGTGGAGAAACCTCCTGCTTCACATGGAACCTTTAGCGCTCTCGCTACTACATTCCTCACTTATTTTCAGCTACCCATTCACCACGATTCGGGAATGGAATTATTCAGTCATTTTAGATAAACCCCCGCAGACCATATCTCTGACCATCTTCATGAATGGAGGCAGCGTCACAGTTTATGCAAAGCTAAACTCGACGATCTGGTCCTCTTAGATTTATTCTTAAAAGCTCTGACAGCAGAGATTTCAAAGGATGTAGCGCAACAATACCCCACATCCGAAGAGGACGCAATCAGTAAAGCCCAGAAGCTTGAACTGATTTATACGCATTCAGGATACATTTACAATATCCTGCCTAACGCCCTGCGCCTGCAAACTTATCAAGAATAGCCAGGCGCATTGAACTCTGCAGACGGACTAATTGGGTCAATGACCCAAGGGTACCTAGGCATCAGCAGTCAAAATCCCAGTTACACACATATTTCTACCCAAAATATGTTTCAACCCGGATTTCAAAGTCATCACATGCCTCAAGAAGATTTGACTAGTAGGGCGCAAGCATATCACCAAGGAGGACCCTATCCTCCGGTTGAGGGGACCCAATATGCAGGAAGAAACACTGACGAAAGAAATCCCCCCCCAATGGCTAGGTGCAAACAAGGGACATCGTTATGCTCAGTCCCAAGCACACGACACACCTATGCAAACCAATGCACAGGTGAATTTTGTGCAGCCGTCCCAAAATCAACCACACCAGTACAACTAGGAGAACTACCCTCCTAACGTGGTTAATAAAAAATCAAAAAACAAGCCAAAAGGGAACCCTAGACAGGGGGGCAGCAACCAATAATTCCCACCGCAATCCCAGGCTGGAGGTAACTCCAACCGGAATCAAAACCAGGAGCCAAGCAATGCCCAACGGCAAGGAAAAATGCCACCTCTACGAACAAACCATTCTTGTTCAATATGTGGTGAGTACGAGCACTATACTCACCACTGTCTCGAACTCCCTGAGCCAAAAAAGTTGCAGAGCAACTGAGGACAAGGAGAATCT